>JXSR01S052435.1:45950-59601 GCA_000969725.1 Ophiothrix spiculata
ACTGACGGTAATTTGTGCCGTAAAATTACTTTTATCCTACTCTTTTCTGTTTCTGTAATTCTACACATTCTCTTAATACCATTTCTTTATTTGTTTTTCTCTATTTCGTGTTGTATCCCCCTTTCCACGCTTTATTCTTGTACTTTATTGACACAATTGTCACAAGTCTATCGCACAAACACAGTCAGAAATGTGTGCGACCATACGAGCTGATTATGAGTAAACACTCTTTCGTAAGACCACCGCAATGTTTACGAAGTGGTCAAATAAACATTGTTAATCGGTCGTACGGTGCTCGTACGACCTATTGTGACCACAGCTTTTCACAATAGTTCGTACGGCGATCATTGTGACCGTAGCTTTAAGGAGCATTCCATAAAGGCAAAAATTGCTATATTTACAAACAACAGAAAATACGGTTTGTAGTGTTTATGTTTCGTATTTCACTTCCCATTCTCAAGTCTGTCCAGAAGGCTTGGAAGCAATCCATTAAAAGAACAAAACATGACTGATGGTACAATTACGAAAACGTCTTAATAATAGTATCTTATCATCATCATGATCATTTGTTGCCAATGTTACATATGTTGTCGTGGTTATTTGCTCGATAAACGCGATTAACCCATTTCAGTAGTAACAAAGCAAAATCATTAGTAAGCGATTATTCTTTAATAAATGACTGGTAACCGAATCCAAGTACACACATGCACTTGTATCCAGGCCCGTAGCCAGGATTTTTTCAAGGCGGTGCGGATTTTCAAAAGTGGACCTTTTGGAGGAAAATTTTTCATTTTGGTCGACCCTTAACTAATTTTAGTAGTTTTTTAACAGTTTTCCTAGCATTTTGTGTAGTATTTTATTAAAAAAAGGCCTACATTTACTTGTTTTGGTGCTTCAGGTGTTCTTTTGGTGGTCGTTTAGGGAATTGTTGTGGACCTTTTTTGTACATTGTCAAAACCCCCTGGCTACGGGCTTGCTTGTATCATCAGCGAGGTTAAGGGTACAGTCAATCTTCTATTTTCAAAAATATGTTATGCTTTGTAACTAAGTTGCTGATATTAAATCCATATCAACATAAAAGTATTTCTAGATATGGATCTACATGCAGAAACAATGTGTACGTCACATTTAGGTCACTTGAGTTCAAAACCTTATTCTTAGTCTAGGTTGTCGCCTTTTTCACAAGGTTGATATAAAAAGTGGCCAGAAAAGTTGGTTAGAAAAGGTAGTCGGAGCAACTGGTTACGAAAACGCTTTGAAAGAATTGGGATTAACCTCGCTCGATCATCGGAATTTCTAAATCATAAATTAACTTGACGAAATTAAGGAAAACCAAAATCTCAAATTGTCTCTTTGATTATTTTTCATATACCACGCGAGTCAAAAAAACTGCAATAATTAGATGGAAGCCATATTGTAAGAACAAAAGTAATTTCGAACAAATAACATTAATTTCTAAATAGATCATGAATAAAGCTTTCAAAGGGTGAAAGAATGGTGCAAATTGATAAAGGCATTGCGAAGATATCCTTATTTGAATATTATGGTATGAAAACAGTTCTGTCCAAATCAGCATGCCTCGTCAAACAACAGTTCATAACGAGTAAGTACCAATATTGACGTGCATGCACCTCTTGAATAATAATACCAACCGATTACCTTGTTCCAGTGCAAATCTCCTCTTAATCTATTAATTTACATATAAAAGATAATTTAGGCGGTCTTTCTAAGTGCAAAATGTCACGTTTGGGGGTACTGTCTTAGAAGGGAGAGCTTATCAATCAATCACTGTTTAAAATGCCTCAAGATCAGTTTACAAACGAGCAACGTGTTCTTATCGCTGAGGTTTATTTTACAACCAAATCTCATGCAGAAGTGAAACGGAGATTCCGGGGTGCATTCTCCCAATCGGATGTACCATGTGCATCCACCATCTATGAATTCAGGCGAAATTCAAAAGAACAAGAACAGTCCATAAACTAAATAAACAGAAATCTTGAAGACCGCGAACGGCAAGAAGCAGGAGAAACGTCGACCGCGTTCGTCAGGCAAGGGATCCCGAAGTGAGCTCGCAAAGAAATCCTCTGCCACATGTGTCCCAGTCCACGTTCAACCGAATATTGAATATTCAGGGCCACCAAGCTCAAACGGCCCTTTTCAACGTACCCAAACCAAAGAGAAAAGAGTATGTCATAATTGTGTCCTACGTATTGAATAAAACATATGCACGACAGTTGGACAGAACTGTTTTTATGCCTTCCTATTCAAATAAGTGTATCTCTATGACGCCTTTATCAATTTTCCCCATTCTTTCACCGTTTTAAAGGTAAATCTGTGATCTATTTAGATATATACATTTCATGTTCATGGTATCTCTTGTTCTTAAAATATGGCTTTTATTTAACTATTGCAGTTTTTTTGACTCACTCGGTACATGTTGCCGTAATAATTACATCATATTTCCTGAATTGTTTGCCAACCAAACATAATGAACCAACTAGTAAAAGCTTTATTCCTCAAAATAATTCCTTGATAATTCGGTAGTCATCATACAAAACTCAAAATCGGTTACATACTTCCGTAATATATTAAAACAGAAAAACTCATTTTAAAATATGAATAATTATTAGTCTGTCTTCAGGACAGTAATGCACCATGCAATTCCGACTTTTTCAAAACTTTTCTGAGCATATGTCCCAGTCTTGTCAAGTAGTTGTACGTTTATTCTGTTTTTGTACTGTAGTTTTTTTTCTTTTATTTAACGGGTATTACTATTACATTCGACAGGCTTTTTTGGACTTATGTATTTGTATTTTGTTTAAATGTTTTTGATGTAGATTGTATTTTTAATTCTTGCTTGATTTTATATTTTGATGTTATTGAAATAAAATGAACAATGAACAATGAACAAAAATGATTATTGCGCCAAGTAAGTCAGATTCAAAAAAGATGATTTATAAATACCTAAATCCAGCCATTTTTTGATATCATTCAAAATAAGAAAAAGTATCAAGAAGTCGCCGCTGTTGGATCAACATTAAATATCGTCCATTTCAGCCGAATGCTCATTTATATTGGTGGCGATATTTATATAAATCAAGTTTCCGGGTTTGAAGAATCTAGGAGCATTGGTTAAGGGTAAGGTAAAGGAGACCAAAATCTTATGTATGTTAAATTCACATTTAATTTATGCAATACGCGTATAATTAATGTCAACAATGTTCAAAAAATGAATAGCGCCACCAATAATGAATATCAAACTATATGCTGAAAATAATGTATTTTGATCTTAAATGTGCAGTTTTTTGGAGAAAACACGTGAAATTAAATTATGGAAACAAGTTTGACAGTTCAACATGTAATTCCAGAACTAATTTGAACACTTTTAAAGACCTGCATTTCTTGTTACACTCCATTTTTGTCAAAAAAAAAATAAATAAATGAACCCATCGAAAGCGATGAACTCAAAATGGGCAAAGCTTTAGCATAATTTATTTGAGTAATGTTAACACACATGTAAGTGCAAGTACTAGTAATTGCGATTGAAATGAGTACATTTTACCATATTGTAGGCTTGATACTTCTTAGGGTAAAGGGAATCCATTTGCTCAGGAAAATGTGAATCCTAACTATTTTTTAACCATGCAAAGATGCATTTGCGGGGTCTCGAACCATGGATTATGGCAGGGGTTAGTCATGCATTACGAAGCGAGGGAATCTACCGCTGAGCTATCAAGGCAGCATAGAGATCGTGAACTAAAATCATTAGAATGCCGTATTTTTCTTTTGTTTACATAAAAATTGCAATTTTCGCCTCATTGGAATGCTCAATTTTTAAGTAAATTATGCGAATGCGTATATCAGACAAAATGTAGATAATGTAGATACTTAAAACAGGCAATTCGCAGCTCAAGCAGGGCGAACTCAGAGTCGTATTCACGTCCGGTTTTTTCGGGCAAAACAACGCGGGTTTGTTACATTATCATTTAAAATCAACAAAGCATATTTATAGAATATTGTTTGTAATTCAATAAGAAGTATCAAGTCTACAATCTGTCAACATTTGAAACCAGTCGAATTGTTTGAACATCCTGACATTACGAGGTTTCGGCGAAAAAGGGTCTACTTTTTCGAAGTAGTCTTTAGGCATCATTTTGACCTTGATAATGTACGTGAAATCACTAGTAAAGAATAATGTATAAACAAGAGACTCTATTCAATATGTATGCCAAAAATTGTGATATTCTGATAGGTGTAAGTAGGTAAAAACTTGCAGTAAACATGACATTCAGCCGAGCGAGACGTTTTTAGGGACTGTAGCCTTAATGTTCTCCGATTTTCATAGGTTGCTCCAATAATTGAATACACCAGAATAAGAACATCCCAACTCCAATAGCTCCCTTCTGTTAATATATTTATAAAATAAACTCCGCGACACGCCTACATATGAATTAAATGGACGTTTTTCTGATAATTTTTGGCACACAAACATTGTTTCATCAATTTTTAGTCAGAATGTATCAAGTTCTTTTACATGCGATACCGATATGCGAAGAACGAATGATTTTAAAAATTTACCTCTGAATTCAAATGTTGTAAATTGATCAATTACACGCAGAGAACAATAATCAGTACAAAAGAGTACAGGGACAGCGGTCGGTATCTAACGGGTCAATAATTATACAGTGTGCCGTCACGATGAATTGAATAGCCCGTGGTTTTACCCTCAGTGTGTCGTTCAGGAATTTACAACAATTGAATTCAGAGGTAAATTTTTACAATCATCTATTCTTTGCAAATCGGTATCGTATGTTAAAGAACTTAATACATTCTGACTACAAATTGATGAGACTTGCAGTGATTTATATGCATTTATATTTTACATAACTTAACAAAAGAGCTATTGGAGTTGGGATGTTCTAATTCTGGCGTATTCAATTGATATGTTAAGAGTAAATGAATTTATTTACTGTGCAGTAAAAGCATTATTCCTTTACGGTAAATGATTTCATTTACGTGACTAAATTACGACCGAACTGATTTCTGGTAGTTAAATCCCAACAAGTAAACGGTTGTAAAGTAATTATTTTAAGGCAATTATCCGTACGGGAATTTCCTGTTAATTACACTGCCGCTTGCGGCGGCAGTGTCTTGTCTTCTTCGTGTTTCTTCTTCTTCTTTCTTCTGTCATTTTGTAACGCCTAAAACTTCAACAGTTCTTGATGGATTTTGACCAAACTTGGTCACAACAACACTTACCCCGACTGCTACATGTCATGTGACTTTAACCCCGCAAAGGTCACACAGGGTCAAAACGTGTTTTCACAAAAAAGTTTTCAACTGATCAGCGTTACGTTGTACGATCTTGTGATTCATACAAAGCAGCTTATGACCCCTAATAACAATTGTGCTTTGGGGGTGACCCGGTGTCACATGGGGTCACACGGGTCAAATATTGATTTTTACCAAAATCACCATAACTTCTACATACAATGGCAGATCTTGACCAAACCTGGTCAAAATAATCATTGACTTCACTCCAACATGTCATGTGACCCATAGGGGTCACAAGGTCATATGGGGTCACAAAGGGTCAAAAACGTGATTTTTACAAAAAAAAACCTTTTTCAGCTCGTCAGGGTTACATTGCATAATTGTATAACTCATGTAAAGTAAGTAGCTACTGAGTCTTAACAAAAGTTGTTCTCATTGGGTGACCCGTGGTCACATGCAGGGTCACACGGGGTCACACGGGTCAAATATTGATTTTTACCAAAATCACCATAACTTCCACATACAATGGCCTATCTTGACCAAAGTTGGTCAAAACAATCATTGACTTGACCCCAACATGTCATGTGACCCACAGGGGTCACAAGGTCACATGGGGTCACAAGGGGTCAAAAACGTGATTTTTACAAAAACGTTTTCAGCTCGTCAGGGTTACATTGCATGATTGTATAACTCATGTATAGTAAGACGTTTATGAGTCTCAATAAAAGTTGGCTCATGGGGGTGACATGGGGTCAAATATTGAATTTTACAAAAATCACCATAACTTCTACATACAATGGCGGATATTGACCAAACTTGGTAAAAATAATCATTGACCCGATTCAAACATGTAATAGAGGTCATAGGGGTCACAATGTCACATGGGGTCACAAGGGGTCAAAAACATGATTTTTACAAAAAAATGTTTTCAGCTCATCAGGGTTATATTGCATGATTGTATAACTCATGTATAGTAAGTAGCTCGTGAGTCTTAACAACAGTTGTGCTCATTGCAGAAATCCGGGGTCAGATGGGGTCACAGGAGTCAAATATTGATTTTTACCAAACCACCATAAGTCCTGCAGACAAAAGCGGATCTTGACCAAACTTAGTCAAAATAATCCCTGACCACACGACAACATGTCATGTGACCCACTGGGGTCAAGGGTCACATAAAGGTCACAGGGGTCAAGAAACATGATTTCTATAAAACATTTTATTTACTCAGTTACGTTGCATTATTAAGTGGCTTATGCATTCGAAGTGTTGTAGATTGTAACTCGCAACCAAACAAGGGTCATGAGGTCACATGAGTCTAAAAAAGGTTGCGACAGGGTCCGCGTCACTACAGTGACGGAATCATGTCTATTTGTAAATTTACCGCCAAGAATCTCAGATATGATCAGGTATTATCACTTTGTACTTAATTCTCATCAATCAAATGCAAAAATGTATAAATAAAATTACTGAAAATTCCTTTAAAATGTTGACGCAGATGATAGAGCATTTGATTTCCACGTACTAGAAAAATAGGAAATTTTGAGTATAATTGAAATACATGTATAATGCAATCACCTTCAGTCATAAGGAAATGAGCAAGATGCCATATATATAAGATAAAATGACTGTATTAAAAGTACGAAAAAAGTGTTGGTAATTGAATTGCCAGGTATTTTCCCATAAAATTTAAGGGAAATATTTTTAAGTGTACACTTGTCAGTAGAATTACAATAACAAATGCACAGTATTATGATGTTTTACTTCACTCAGATTGTAATGCCAAGCTTGGGATGGAAAATCGTTGCGTTATTGAAAACTCCCAGATAACAGCATCCTCGTGGTTTACCGGCCAAACTGGATTAGAAGCATGGGATGGGAGACTCAACAACAAGGATTACTGGGCTACTAAAACACCTGAAGAAGAGGCTCCATGGATTCAGGTTGATTTGCTCCAAGATCACGTGATCTCAGGGATCATAACGCAAGGCAGTGCACGCGAACACGGTCAAAATGAATGGGTAACTTTTCTTCAAGTGCAATATGGAAGATCAAACGATGCATTGATGTTTATCGAAGAGAATTGTGAACCAAAGGTAAGCGCAGTTTAAACATACAATAATATTAAATGTCATGTTTGATATCGTAAACAATGCTGATCTACACGGTTGCTCATATAGTTGGAATAAGACTATTTTTACCACTTTTTTACGTTAACGTCAATTTATGATGAAAATATCTGGAAACGTATGTTCTTTTTGGTCAGATTTGATAGGGTATCTTGTTGGATGTGAAATGGAACTCCGAATGTGATCAATTTTCTCATGAACTGGTAAAGGGACAACAACAAAAATGGGTCAAAAACGTGATTTTTAGATCCAATTTGATTTAACCCCGCCTTGTTTAAGGTCACTTTTCTACTCAAGTTGAGTGGTCATATGGAATGTCTATCTGTAGGAGAGTGATAACCAGGTGGTTGAATGTCTTTGTCACGCTTGACTGAGCCATAAGAATGCTTGGAAGCAAAGCACAAAACTGTGATCCTTCAACGCCCCTCAATTTACAAAAATAGGGTTGTGGTGAACATGGAATGGTCCCCGGCGGTATGTGACATCTTGAAAGTCTTTTAAAATCTCATAAGCCGCCGGGAACAATTCAACTTTCACTAAAACCGTATTTTTGTTAATTGAGGGGCGTTGAAGGATCATTTTGTGCTTTGTTTCCAAGCATTCTCTTGGCTCAGTCAAGCGTGACAAAGACATTTAATCCCCTGCTTATCACTCTACTATAGGTAAACATTCCTTATGACCACTCAACTTGAGTAGAGAAGTGACCTTGAACAAGGCGGGTTAAATAAGGTAATGAGATGCAGGTAATAACAGGCCCCAGACACTATGGCCCGTATTCACAAAAGTTATTTCAGGAATAACTGTAGCCTATTACTGGATTTGTCATTCTTGGACCAGAGATAGTCCACAGTCCTGAACTAAGTTGGATTTTATAAAGCCTGGCAAAAATTAGTCTGTGGAATAACTTTATTCTTCATTTGTGTATATAGTATGACGTCATCAATGAAATAACTAAAAGTTATTCCAGGATACGCGCCTTTATTCCCATTAGCATTTCACCGCTAATTTAATACTGCCATCGTCAATTGTCGCTGATTCACGTGATCTTTTGTCTCGATGGCCCCAAATTCGTAAAAAGCATAATACTTCTTTCAATCAATCAATCAATCAATGATACAAGTACTTGCATAACATGCATACCCCATGAAGGAGTTTCTTCGTACAGGGGACCCACGACTTTACGTGACTGTCCTACCACGGAGCATCACAAAGAAACCTGAACAAATCTGGGGTCGTATTCTTAAAACACACTTAAGTGCAACGTTTTAACGGGTTCTCTAAATACTCCTGACAACCCCTTACAGTTACAAGGTTCAGGGTTTATTTACATTTAATGGAATAAATATTTTAGGGAATTCCAAACTCAAATTATTTAAGGGCGACTTTTACGGTTTACGTCTTCTATACCTAGGGTTCAAAAACCCAAATTTGGTGTAAAAGTGCAACGATAAATTATTTTAATGTTTCATATCTAGATGGGTTCTATAGACTATAGGTAGCATCCCAAGGGGTAGGCACAAAATCAGTTTGCTGCATGGTACCCTGCAGAAGGGGGTAAAAGTCATTGCAGGGGACAAATTTCAAAATTGGTCGCAGAAAAGGTATACTTTGACCCATCTCCAATAAAGGTTTTTGAGTTATAACCAAAAAAACTCGAGAGGTGATTACAGGTGCCACATGTTGGGCCTACGGGAGTCAACAAATGTTAAAGTGTCAGATTTGGTTTAAAATGGTCTCAAAATGTTTGTCTTGCAAAACTGTCTACACTTAACATTTTCCAATTGTCTTCGATCAATCGTTTCTATGGTATCAAGTAAAACTCCTTATTTC
The DNA here is from genome assembly GCA_000969725.1 of Ophiothrix spiculata. Taxonomy (NCBI): domain Eukaryota; kingdom Metazoa; phylum Echinodermata; class Ophiuroidea; order Amphilepidida; family Ophiotrichidae; genus Ophiothrix; species Ophiothrix spiculata. The sequence goes on from JXSR01S052435.1 coordinate 55,181, forward strand.
CAATTGGTGCAATTAACAAAAGAACTTATATCGACCTGTAACCATATAGCAACGGTTGGTCGTAGATATTGGAAATTATATCATGATTACAGTGATTTGAGCCGTGAAATAGTTTGATCCATTGCATGAAACATACCTGTGTGGTATCATGATATATTCGGTCAAATTTGGACTGATCTATTTTACTCGGCTACGCCTCGTGAAATAGAAAAGTCCATATTTGACCTCATGCTTTATTTTGTACTATTTCACTCTCAGGCATTCAATATTTTTTTGTATAATATTACATTGTACAGACAGTTTTGCTACACGAACAATTTCAGACCATTTTGAAAAAAATCTGACCCTTTTTTAAAATTTTGACTCTTATAAGACCATCTCTTGGTGTGACCTTTGATGTTTTCGGATATAACTCTTGAAACATTCATAAGAGATGGGTCAAAGTATACTTTTTCTGGTTCAATGAAAGGAACACGTTAGAATGGTTGTGAACAAGATTTGACCAACTTTCAAATTTGACCGTTGCAATGACGTTTACACCCCTTCCTGCAGCGTCCCATACAACAGATTTAATTTGTAATTTGTTTCCGCCCTAGTGATGTTACCTATGGTCCATAGATCCCATCTAGATATGACACATTGAAATAATTTTTCATTGCAGATGAACCTGTTTTGCTCCCTAGCGTTTTCCATGATAATGCAACCCGGACAAGTATCACCCCTGGAAAAAATCGAGTACAATTATAGTACAACATTCCTGAGTTGCACATTTGGAACACAGTTTTAGTACAAATATAGTACAAATTTGTGTACTATAAATGTACTATTAAAAGTTGTACTTAAATGATGTTCCAAATGTGCACCTTAGGAATGTTGTACTATTTTCTACTCGATTTTTACTAGGGACATGGCCTATACTAATGAGCTCATTAAGGGAAATGCAATCTTTCGACCCCAGGGATAGGCCTATATAAAAATAGTGGATGGACTATAAATTTTATTGAAATGCCGACAAAAATGGAATATTTACACACAAAAATCAAACAATTTTGTCATTGCAGACATTTGAAGCCAATAGAGACAGAAGTACCCAAGTAACAATCGAGTTTCCTACGCCAATCAGAGCCAGAATTCTACGGATCAAACCAACGAAATGGCGTGGATGGTGTGCACTTCGTTTTGAAATTTTAGGATGTCAGCTAGGTATGTAGACTCCTCAAAATATCTCACTATATCTGATTCACTACTGTATCCCAGTGGTCAATTTAACTCGGTGATGGGCGGTAACATTTTCGACCTGATACTGTTGATACAATCTGAATGTTTGACCTTATTTGGCATAAAACTCAAAAAATGGCCAAAATCATAAAAAAATGAAAATGACGCAACATCTAAGTGGGTGTTTTAAATAAAAATTACCATTTTGAAGTCATTAAAAAAAAAATTGTTATTTTTAGCTTGGTTGGAAGCCCAAATGGCCAAAAAATGTGTTTTTTTGTGATTTTCAAAAATCAACATCACCATCATGTTCCTTGTGAAAATACCTTTCCGGAAATGTATACTTTTATTAACTTTAAGCACTTTGTTAAAAAGTCCTTTTCTCATAAAAAGCGATGCGACAAGCTTGTAAACGTAATAAATGATTTTTTTCATTTTTCCTGCTAATAAATTTCACTCACATCCACTGTCTCTTGTTCCATGCTTTGTGATACCCATACTCCTCGGCAGGCTCCAGGCATGCGCAGAACATGTATGAATAATTCCAGTTGGTGACCAATAGCTTTCTCTACAAGGGGCACAATCTCCGAAATATTGTTCATAGTAACATCCTCAGTCGTTTGATCCTATCATGGAACCCAGACCATGGAACCATATCCGAGGTCATTTACATAGCAGATAGTATTAGGAATGACATTTAATAGTCATGAACTCTGTTTTACGGCGAGGTTCCGATGTGTTTCCGGCGTCGTTCCGGGTAGAATTCAGCTGACACCGACCGGACCCAGTCGGTGACTGACCGGTGTCCGCACAGTGTCTGGGCGGTGTTCGTGAGCCGTAGAGACGCCGGAAGCATGCCGCAAGAATTTAAATCTCAGTTAAAATCCATTAGCATAATGCTATGGTTACATAATCCAAAGGAAGGGTTATATGACCATAATTGAAGACATCGTATACAGGCCGCAAATTTTTAACTCAGGATTAAATTTTTTCGGCATACTTTTGGCGTCTCTACGGCTCACGGACACAGCCTAGTCTCTGCACGGACACCGTCCGGATACCGGACGGTCATCGGCCGGTGTCCGGTTAGTATCCGGTAAATTCTACCCGGTATGGCGCCGTAAACACATCGTAATCTTGCTGCAAGGTTGTGTGACATCGACCCATGGTAACCACATAACCTTGCGACGAGGTTACGATGTATTTACGCTGCCATACAGGGTAGAATTCACCGGACACCGATCGGACACCGGCCGGTGATCGACCAGTGTCTGAACAGTATCCGGATGGTGTCCGTGAGCGGCAGAGACGCCGGAAGCATGCCGCAAGAATTTAATTCTGAATTAAAACCTTACGGCGTGTAAACGATGTTTTCATTTATGGTCAAATAACCACCAGAGACCGATCGGCGACCGACCGGGCATCGCAAGAGCTCGCAAGCATTCACAGGTGTCATACCGGGGGTTTTGATTTGCGGATTCCTTCGGATTACCAGACACTGATCGGTGACCGATGGTTATGTGACCAGGGTGTCACGGCGTCATACTGGGTAGAATTCAGCGGGCACCGGACACCGGCTGATGACCTACCGGTGTCCGGACGGTGTTCGTGAGCCGTAGAGATGACGGAAGCATTCTGAAAGAATCTAAATTCTAAGTTAAAACATTGCGGCTTGTAATTGCAAAATTAAAGATTCAACTACAAACATTACAAATGACATAAAATAATGACAACATTGGTTGATTATATTTATCAGTGACACAAACTTTTACTTAAGCAAAATCTAACTTTAAACCTGGTCTAACTCTAAAACCTCTTTTGAACATACGAACCTATGAGTTTAAGTGATTTGCAATCTATTATATATATATATTTATTTCTTCATAATGCTTATTTTTTCGTCGTTGGTGGAATACTGTATCTAAACTGAGAAAGGAACCAACAAATTGTTCACGCAATCACGTGTGGATCGTGAATGATTCTATACATATAAACTCCTAAATACGTATCAGACACGCTGAATTGAATCGGTCAGAAATGTTGTATGTTCAAATTAACAATTTCACGTGTTTTTATAAAAATAATTGCACTTATAAAACTCAACAAATTTTGTAATATGCCTACAACTACTATTTACAGAAATAACGATGGTACCAACCTTAACAGAGAGCGCCCAATTCCCGTTCGCTTTGACAAAAGTAAGCAATATTACATTATTATTATTATCAAATCACGCACAACTATATAGTGATCCTTCATATTTCTACTTTTTTGGCTATGCTGCACATTTAACTACCGCCATTACACAGTACGTACATATATATACGAGTATACCTAAATATTCATTTTTTGTTGGTAAAAAAGTGCACACAAGCAGTGATTTTGTGTCCAGTACACAGACATAACGGAGTGGACTGAAACGACATTTTAAAGATATAAAGAGTCACCTTTTCTAATCATAAGGGGTTTTCTCCGGCTGTTAAAAGGGCCACACCATTAGATTTCCAGGGGGAGCAGGAATTTGGGTTTGGGATTGAAAATTGTTAGTACCCCGTTCGGGAGCGATTTTTTTTCTAGAAATTTCAGTTTTTTCCCCTATACGATGGTAAGGTTTTTTTTGTTTCTTCTTCTACCTGTGGAGGGGGATTTTCCCAAAAAACTTTCCGTCCCCCTGGAAATCTAATGGTGCGCCTCTGAAATTGCTTACAACAGCGGGATAACGATTTGTTTCATATGAAGTTTAAAAAATGTGCTTGCATCCATTTTACATTTACGCAATTTTCGATGTACATTGAAAGCAAGCTACCCCAAAACACCCCTGTATCGCATATATGCCATAAGTCGAAGTTGTTTTTCAACTATATAGTAAGATCCTAACAGTATAGCGCCATCCAAAATCAGACACATAAATGATTTGTTGAAAAGCCACAGTTTTTCGCGGTTGAAATATCTTGAAATATAATGACTCTACAGATTGTCTGAACTTGTTAGCTCAATCGATAGGTCGTCCGACTCTGATGTCGGAGATCGATGGTTCAAATCCAACGGCGAATATTTTTTTTCTCCCTCTTTTTTCTTATATGTGACCCGTCATATCGAAAGGTACCTTAAGGTCGGCAAAATTAAAATTTATTTTTTGGTCTAATCTGAAAGATTATATTTTAAGCTTTAATATGACACCTTGCTGTTGGTTATTGGATGTT
>JXSR01S052435.1:79023-97514 GCA_000969725.1 Ophiothrix spiculata
AATTCTGTTAATTTCTGTTATATTTATTTAAATTATATTATTTAACAAAATATATGGGCTATTTAGGAAGAGTTTGATGAAAAAATGAGAGAAAATTGGGTTTGCAAATCGGGCGCAGAGGTTCATGGGCCGACGTTGATCTCTTCTCTTGATGACACTACCCTAAATTATTATCAGTTGTAGTAATCTTGGATTATGTGCACAATTCATCACTAAAGCTTGAAACAATTTCCTGTTCAAAAAATCCCATAGGAAGAAATGCGTGATGGAAAGGTCTCGTTATCTTCTTTTTATGAAACGATTTAAGCAAGAAATTTGTACAAAATGTTGATACAAGTTTTGAAATGATTAACGTTACGGTTTGAATCTCTTATTTTATGACTGCATTTTAAAGCTGATTTGTTCACTCGTTTGTAATATTATGAGCACAATTGTTTGGTAAATAATGACGACATTCTAATTAATGATGATGAAGATAAAGATGAAGATGATGATGACGATGATGATGGCGATGATGATGATGACGATGATGATGATGATGATGATGAGTATGATGATGATGATGATAATGATATTTTGGCTAAACTTCACACATTAACTATTGCAGGTTAAAACTTTCATACGCACGAAGATTGCACGCAAGCGTGGACGCGTAGATCACGTTAATGTGAGTTTATCCATGTAATAACACAACACGTATTAACCGAGGCGAATAAGAACAAACATACTTCTTAGATGGAGCGTATTTTATTGAAAAACAATGGTGCTAGGTAGAAATTCTTAAAACTTTGAAATTTCAACTTGTTATACTTCTTGGAAATGTATAAATTTTTAACAATAAACTAGCAATATTTTCGTTAACAACATATTCTGTACAGTTCCATATCAGAGCTAACACCTGTAGCAATTTTTCTGGTTCTTAAAAACAGATTTGTCAACTCTGTAAGCTTTTAAAAGTAATATGTAATATTATTTTTTTCTAAAAAAATATGTATAAGTTTCTATCGACAGGTCTTATGTCGACATTTATGTCAACATAAAGCATATTTCGACATGTCGACATGAAATCTCATTTGTCGACAAAACTGGGCAAGTAAAATTTCATAAAAACTTACGTTTAATTGTCAAGTTTAGACTGTTTATTAGCAGTTGAGCTTTAACAAGTGGCATAAATAATGTAATACTTATTAGTTGTTCGTCTTTTACAACCGTTTTTAAAGTTATAACGATGGTTCACAACAAGATAAAGAAATAGAGAAATACGCATCGTACACTAGAACATTAATAACAATCAGACAAATCACAAACAGGCCAGGATTTCATTTTTTTAGAAAAAATCCTGGCCGAACAGGGACTCGAACCTGGGACTTCTCGCTTGCAGTGCGAGCGCTCTAACAACTGAGCTATTCGGCCTCTCAGATAAACCGAGAGTTTTAATAACCAAATAGTGTGGTAGACGGTTCTGGTACAACACAAACACGTAAACAGTATACGAGACAACCCATTGTTCAGGAGCATTCCGGCTGCGACCATCTATCTAACATACTATATAAATCTAAATTTGGGAGATAGACGAACTGAACATAGGTTCACAACAAATTAGTTACAAAATATCAATTTCATATCATCCATATTGTCACACGTAGAAAGAACTAGCACATTACTATATAATAATAGGCAAGTCAACGTCCAAAACGAATCATTCAGTTTATCTAAACAATTGCGGGTTTCTTTGTCGACACATATGTCAACGTCGACAACAAATTACTGTGACATGTCAACAAGAAAATAATTTATATATATATTTATATATATACTCTGATTAGTTGTGTATTTGTAAACATTGCATTGAGGGAACAATTTGGAAATCCAGACAAAAGTGTTATTATTGTAGTTGTATGCATTATGTTGTTGTATGGTAAATACTAAAAGTAATTCATAATATATGTGCGATGCTCCGGTGAAATGAGCAAAGATGCCGCTATTTCCAAAATCAAGTTTATAACATTTTGATTCACTTTAGTCTGAACTTACCGTGAATAACTTCACTTTCCGGCGTAATTGACCTTCTAAACTCGAGGTACAGTTAAACATTCATGCATAAATGCGTTTAATGTCAAAAAATGAAAAACTGACTTCTTCTCACCATTTGTTTGACTTTAGAAGACTTTAATTCAAACTATTCATCCGCGACTTTCCAATCATTTCGGCGGCGCAGGCCACATATGTAGTTATTCTAGACTTCATCTGGAGTTTCCTTAAAAGACATAAGTCTTAGCTATAATGGAGATGGTGCATGGGGCTGTAAGCGCTTGGTTGACTCAATAGTTGACCTTGTTACTGAAACTTTTTTAAGTTTCAGTAACAATTTTTGACCAAATTATCTAAATCACCTTGGACGTGAAAGCAAATTTAAGTTTTAGTTAATATATAGGCCTACATGGATTTAGGGGTTATTCTTTGCTCATAATATTTAAAATATTGAAGCTTTATACGGTATTATCATTTTAATAACACAATACCTAAATTAACCTGTAACACTGTTATATTGACAGATCAAGAGGTATAAGAATACAAAAAGAACCTTTTGTAAAAAAAAATGTTTAAATTGACATCGGCACGTGTTTTGCTTAATTCAGATTCGAATACCATCCGTGTTCAACTCGCATTGCATTGATGTACTCGGGTGTTCCATTTCGATCTATCGGAAAACTCAAAACATGGAATGTGAACATCAGGCTCTGCGGATTTGTCCCATAATGCATCTTGAAAGTACCATACATATGTGAGTTTCTGCGCAATCGACCATATTACAACTTAGGGCGCAGGTCATGCGAACAACTTAGGAATATGGTCGTTCGCGTACTTTACCGTACTTTCAAGAAGCATCATGGGACGTACGAAAGTGGTCTATCACCATGATCACCTGTTTAAATATTGATTTCATCTACGACAATATCATCCACAAGGTTTTCATCTTCCTCTTCGATAGTACTATGAACTGGTGCAATACTACTTTGCCCGGGGATGATGCTACCCATTCTGGATGAATATGTAACATTGAAATTCATCGTTGGATTCACACCAAGTCCGTCTTGTTGATCCCCGTTTTCATTTCCTTGATCCATCAATACAACTTCATCCATATCATCCGCGGCGTCATTCGGCACCTGGCTGTAATAGGCTGCAGCATTCGTCCCTCTCCTCCCCGGGAGGGACCTCCTTGGTACTTCAGCGCTTGTGATAGACACACGCGGTTGGCTTACACTGCTTCCTCGAAGACTTCGTGATCTTTGTTGTTTAGGCTTCAGAATATCATACGGATGCTCTTCATCGTCCTGTTGGCATGACAAACAATCCATTCACAGTCACGATTTTTAAATGAATATATGTATATATTTTGTCTTTTACATTGTTATCTATGTGCAATTTGTATTAATGTTAATTTAAATGAAAAAAAATGTCAATGAATAAATGAAAGAATTACCTGAAGTTGGTCTGTATATGAAGAGTTTGTTTCTAAAAGGGCCTAAATCCACCTGAGTACTTTTGAGAAAACCACCAAAAAGTTTTTTCTTGTTGTATAATATTACTTTTCAAGGTTTTGCTGCTTTATATTTAAGGAATTGGTCCTGTAACTAAAGTGACAACACTCAAGGAAATCAGAACTTCATTTATGTAAAGCTTTATTTTCACTTGGCAGTGGATTTAGACCCTTTTAGAAATAAACTATGGATTTAGGCCCTTTTGGAAACAAACTAACAATTTCGTTCAGTTCTGGGAAAAAAATAGTTTGGTTCCTTGAAATTACTAAATCAAACTGCTTATGGACCATTCGAGAACACCCAAGCATGAGTTGACTCCTATAATAGTTTGAGTTTGCTATATAAATGAAACACTCTAAAGATAAATTTCTAAATGTTTTTTTCAATAAAATGACTTTACACTAACATCATAAGCTGTTCATTTTGCTAGGAAATTAGAAGCAACACTTTGCTACACCCAGCTTCTTTTCGTATATTATACCTTAAGTAGTCAGGGGGAGGGGGTTATCTGGCATGTGTTCAATATTCAAGTGTATTCATAATGGTGGTTGTAAACATAAGTTAGTAGTCGGAAGTGCTTCCTAAAATGCAATGAATCAGTATTTTCAGCGTTATGGAAAGCAAATGCTTTTTTGGCGATGGAACGGTGAATGAATTAAACAATTATATATTTTTTGATTGCAAAGCGGTGTTAATTCAATATGGTTATGGTCAATTGAAAGATTGATGATAAGGGCAACATTAATAACAGCATATTGACAACCTCTCATGATAGGGGATAGTTTTAAAATTATTTACTTGGCGTCGATAGCTGTTTTGAGCACACACTACCCGGTGGCTCTCACATACCATAACAAAAAGACTTCCCTAGTCTAACCTTACATCCGATTTGCCTCCAATACATATGGCTTACAGGTCACACAAAGACTTCATATTCTTACAGGCATCTTACATTTTGTGGCAAGGCCAGGACCGTATATCTTATTATCCAATCATATTGGCATCTTTTCTGGAGGCAAAAGAATGACGAATGACATGATTGGGGCAGACAAGGATGGACAAGATAAAGGCAAATGTTGTTGGCCATGATTACCCAGCCATCTGATTAATAGTTGGACGCGGTTCTAGTAATATCCAATCATAATTGGTATCTTTTACATCAAAATGATATAATGTAGATTGCCGGCAGATGTATATCCTAAATTCAATCAGTCAAGTTCATGGAACTCTGCCCCATTGATTAAAACCAGATACCAATATGAACAAGTCGACCATTAATTTACTATTATTTAACAACATATGCAAATCTATGGACAGGCTCACATTATGACGAATAGGGGAAACGACAATGTTCGCAAGTTGAATTCACTGCCAGTAATCTCATGTTGTAATTGTGACTAATTTGTTAGCCACTGCCATCTACCGTAGTTGATTTACGTCCATGGCTCACATACGTCACGCTCTGTTAAGAATTTGTCAGAGTGTGAACCAGGCTTTATGAACCAATCAGCAATGCAATATACTTCATCGTAGTTTTAGCCCTATAAAATAAATGGATCACTTTTAATTGTTTTCTTAATAAAACAAATTTTCTCTAATATCATACGCTATGCTTGTAGAAGCAACACTTTGATTTACTTTGTGTCCAAGTTCTATGTATTACGCGGTAGCTCATTTGTCAAATCTAGTTAATACGAACGCGTAGGTAATTAAATTAAATATGATGGTGATCAGAAACCAAGTAAAAACATAAGCTTAAATCATGTTCTCGATACAGTGGGTATTATTGAAACCGTTTTTGAAAACGTATTCGGAGTTCGGGTGGGGAGTAACTCTGTGATCAATGGAAAGAGGGGACTAGCTTAATACCTATCCATTGGTACCATATACGAGGGTCTGGGGACACTCTATAAAATGGGGGGGGGGGGGTGTAACAATCTCCGTATAATATATTTTTGAAAATCTCTCCGTAAACAAGGGATAAAAATATATGCCAATTTTTTCATATGGTAGTATGTTGTTACCTATGGGAATACAAATTCATCGGGAAAAAATGGTCAAAGGTCACCTAATTTGCATAAAAATGGCAGCCATCTTGGATTTCCTAGGGTTTTTTTAACGGCATTTTTCAATACCTAAATTTATTTTTGAAAGGTTTTTTTTTACAAATTGGTACTCAAGGATCTATAAAAATGCGTAACAGAGCCCTTTTTTTAGTTTTCAGGATAAAAAGGGGTAACATTTGGGTAAATTTGGCAAAAATCATGATTTTTTCAAAAAATGCGACAACATTTGATTTTTTAAAACATTTTCTCAAAAAGTAAATACAAATTCAAAAAAGGGCTCTGTTACGCACTGTAGCATGTCAAAGAGTACATTCTGTCCAAATTTGGAGGTTATAATGGTTATAGCATGTATCGGTTTAAAATAGGAAGCCGTAAACTGAAGAAAATCAACGCATCCGGAAAACACAGATAAATTCTAGAAACACTGTTTTGATATAATTATGCAAATTAGGTGCTATTTAATTATTCTAACATAGAGGAGAAGAAACTTCTTGAATTATCAAAGCATTTGGTGAAAAACTACAATCATAGGTCACTCCGTTTTCAAATTATGCATTTTTGAAGCAAAAATTTAAGATAACACTATGTGAAAAAACAATAAAATACATAACAAATATCACCGGCTGAAAAACATTAAAAAACAAAAGAAATTATTTTTCCCGCAACAGAAAAAATGCCATAACTTTGAACTTTGGAACCGAAGCTCCGATTTTGGTGAAACAAAGACCATTTAAAAGCTAAAATTGCCCCCTACATGAATATTTATAAAGCCAAAATGGCTGAATTAAACCTATTCAAGGTAGTCCATTACCTTAAATGTTTTTTCAAGTTAGTAGTTGGAAGTATGCAATGCAATTAGCATGCTAAGTGTTGCATTTTGATGATGAATTGGTATGGGAATGATTTATCTTATAGATTTAACAATTAAACATTTTGTTTTGACTGTAAAGCGGTGTTGATTCAATATGGTTATATGGTCCAATTGAAAGAATGATGATAGAGGCAAAATTAATAAAAGCATATTGACAACCTCTCAAGATAGGGAGCAGTTTTAAAATGGTTTCCTTGCGCGTCGATATCTGTTTTGAGCACACACTACCCTGTGGCTCTCCACATACCATAACAAAAAGACTTTCCTAGTCTAACCAATCATTAATCAAATTACTCAAAGAATCTTACATCCGATTTGCCTCCAATGCCTATGGCTTACAGGTCACACTAAGACTTCATATTCTTACAGGCATCTTACATTTTATGGCAGGGTAAGGACCGTAAATCTTGTTATCCAATCATCTTGGCATCTTTTCTGGAGGCAAACGAATGACATGATTGGGGCAGACAAGGATGGACAAGATAAAGGCAAACGTTGTTGGACATGATTACCCAGCCATTTGAATAAAAGTTGGACTCGGTTCTAGTAATATCCAATCATAAGTTGGTATCTTTTACATCAAAATGATATAATGTAGTTTGCCGGCAGATGTGTATCCTAAATTCAATCAGTCGAATTCATGGAACTCTGCCCCATTGATCAAAAGCAGAAACCAACATGACCAAGTCGCCCATTATTTTAATATTAGTTAACAAAATGTGCAAATTTATGTCATTACTTAGGACAGGCTTACATTGAAAACTTTAACTAGTCAAGCAGCTGCTTGACTAACTTTAAACTAGTCAGGCAGGTTAGTCCAGCTTGCATGATTAGTTTGACGTTGGTCAAGCCATGCTTGACTAGCTTTAAACTAGTCAAGCCTGCTTGACTAGCTTGTAAACTAGTCAAGCCCACTTGACTAAGGCACGGTTCCCAGTTCATGACGGAATGTCTTCCGACATACGAAAGGGATTGACGCAAGAGCCATGACGAAAGGTACTTTGAGTCATGATGCAAAAATATTGGGAAAAATTACCTTCTTTGAAGTGGTCTATATAATAATAAATGTCCTGGCGAAGTTTTTCTGCATCATTCAATCAACTATAATACATCTCTCTTTGAACTATGACTCAATATTTTTCTGCATCATGATGCAAGACAATTACATCAAGCCCTTTCGTATGACTCAAAAGCTTTCGTCATGAATTGGGAACCGTGCCTAACGTGCAAAACCTTGCTTGACGAGTTTGCCAAAATGAGAGCTTGACTAGCTTGACAGTACAAAAAGCTGGCTTGACTAGCTTAAGTTAGTCAGGCTGAGCACGGTCAGGTGGAGTCATTGATGGCAACATGGTGGACAGCACAGACATGTAAAACATCGTGCCGTTGTTTGACCTCATAAATATCACCATTATGTACTGATGTATCGTGAATCATAACATTTGATTATATGCAGCTCACGGACTATTTTGGTCATATGTCACTCTAAAACCTCTCTCAACATTATTGACGAATTAGCTATATATACATCGTGGATTAAGCTTAAAAGCTTGTTATCGTACATGCATGTGCACTGGCGTGCTCGACTAGCTTGCCTGACTAACGTTGCCTAGTCCCGCTTGACTAACGTATCGTTAGTCAAGTCTGCTTGACTAACGTTAAGTTAGTCATCTGGACTAATTTAAAACTAGTCAGTAACTAGTCAAGCGACTAGCCTAAACTAGTCCAGCTTGCTGGACTAACGTCAATCTGGTCAACAGACTAACTTAGAACTAGTCAAGCAAGTAAAATGAGACTAGTCCAGCATGCTGGACTAGGCTAAGTTAATCATCCTTGTTAGTCCAGCAATACAGACTAACTTAAAGCTAGTCTAGATGTGTACCGTCTGGACTAGCTTAAAGTTAGTGACACTGACCAGTTTAGGTTTTCAGTGAACAAACAACAAACAAACAAACTAAATAACTAAGCAATTTACTAATAAACGAATTTAATTAATTAATTAACTTAAGTACTACCATTCCTCTGGCTAATGGGAAAAGTTTGTAACTTTAAAACGAATGGTAGGAATAATCAAGTAAAAGTTTCAGCTTACATTTATGTTGTACTCGTCTTTTAAATTAGCTAGAAAAAATAAACGACGTGAGATTTTTGTCACATTTGTCACATAATCATCCATTGCACCTTTAACTATTCAGTACCGGTGAATTTCAGTCATTATTATGTTCTAAGAATCTTCCGTCCTATACAAGTGTACAGTAAATAAAATACAGATAAAACCGTGTATTGGCGTCATTTTGATATTTACCAGCCAATATTGTGCCCGTATCAGTCATCCTCTGACGTCATATCAAATATATGTCATCCTCTGACGTCATAAGCCCCTGGACTCGTCCATTTTTATAGTCACTGGGCATTCATTGGCTAAAAGTTAACATCACGTTTTTTATCAAGTTTTTTTTTAGAGATTTGCTGGTTTACACATATAAATAATGCTTTCAAATTTTACAAACATAATTATTTACAAATTTTTTGCATTTAATTTGCAACATTTTGGTGTATTACAGACTTCCAAGATTTACGAAAAATTTTGTAAAAAATTCTAGGTCTTTTTTCTAGAAACACCGTCGGCATTTTTCAACATGGCGAATCGTTTAAAGTGAAAAAGAATCTATTCCAGAGTGAATTTACGGCAAAAAATAATATCTGAAAATGGTCAGTCATGACCATCCATGATAGAAGAGCTACTGTACTTCTGTGTTCAGTTCGAATGTAGAATTTATGGGTTGACTGTAATACTTGAAGTTTTAATTAAATACTCATGTAGTATTGTCATTACGTAGGTATCCATAAGTTTACATCAGCAACAGACTTGCCTTTATGTTCATCAAAGCCTGCATCATTCTACTACTACATTTTCAATTTTCATTCTACATGAGTGACAGAATGAGGTATGTAAAATTTAATAAAAAGTTGGTAAACCGTGTCAAGTCAGATTCTTAGAACATAATAATGCTAATAATAATGCGGAAAGCGATATAAGCCTTAGAAATAATAAAGAATATCAGATTTTGAACATAATACTGATAAAATTGGATCGGCTTTTTCGCATGATACTAAAAGATATTGGTCTCGGTATGAGTTTTTTGTAATGATTTTCATTATAAATAGGGTCTTAGCTTTCCCCCGGGTTTCTATAAGACTAGGACCCCCAATCAAGTAACTATGATGTCACAATGATGTTGGCAAGTGCCATTCCAGGACCCTTTCCATGCCACGCATTAAGTTCACGATTCGTACATTTCGCCTAAAACGATATGGAGTTACTTTGTTTAGTTCCCCTTTTCTGAAATCACGCAAACTAAGTCCTTGGCTGTTCTTTACCATTTGAAATGATGGAGGATTCTTTAATTTGCCATGTGGTCCAGCGAATGTCATTAAATCGGCTCTCAAATAACTTACAAACCAAATCATATTGTTGAAATATTCTTGACTGAAGAATTGCCCCTTGTCTATCTCTTTCTCCTTCTCTCGAATCATAAACGAAGCAGGCTCTGCTTGCATTTTCTCAATGTCATCGTAAGTATCGTATGTGGCATCATTTGCACAAGACATGATTGCACTATACCTGGACATATAGAAAGATCCATCATGAGGGCCTGCCATCAGTGCCCAAGGGAAATGCCCATACCAGTTCAAATACTGAGTGAAGATTGTAGAACATTTATTGGCTGTATTCAGAAATTGCTTAAGCCTTTTTAAGAGGGTCTGCGTACCAGAATAATCAGCTATGTTCGAGGTAAATATACGGTCAAATTTGTGTTCCTTAGCATCAAGACGAGCACTCAATTCTAGGCAGTTCCATACGATGACTGATACGGAAAGACGATCAGCTTTCAAGTGAGATATGACTTTCTTTATTTGCTCAGAAATAAATGAATGGAACATCACGACCAATGAATTGATGTAGTGGTGCTTTTTGACTTCAAGAAAGTCCCATTCAAAGAAGGTTGACAAACTTGAATCAATGCAATAAGTAAATTGATATTGTTTTATATGCGTTAATGCTGCTATCTTCTCTGCCGCACTTACTTTCATTTTTGCCGCAGGTTCTTGATCGCTTGCCAAAAAATATCCCGTCATGGTTGGGTTGTCGTAAAGCAATTGCTGATTTCCAGATTCATAGAAATCTCCAGTTCGACAATATTCGTCGAATGATGGGAGAAATTTTGTTGGTAGATTATTCCGATACATTGTTAGCCCTTCAGCGTCTTTGGCTCTCATCATCAATTCCCGGCGTTGCTTCTGGATGTCTATGTATTTATGTTGACCTTTTCGACACTCCATATTCTGCCAAACTTCCCACACATCCCGCATCCGTATCAAGTCCTCATCTTCGATATCTGTGAAGACATCCTTGGTAATTCGCCTTAAATCGCTAGCAGAAAGACCTTGAAGTGCAGTTAAACTGCTCGTCAGTAAGTTATAGTCTTTTTCTGAAAGATGAAGGGAGTACCAGATGGATGTGATTGATTCAGCTATGTCGTCTTCATTTTGATGGACAATCATCATGTACAAATGCAAGACATTTCTAGCTTGCAAGAATGGGTCAAAATCATTTAGTGTGATGTGCAGTTTTCCAGAAAAGTTCAATGGCAAGGAAGCAGCTGTTAGAATCCAGTTTCTCAGATTTCCACAACCACATGATAAAATAGAATAGTCACTCGTAAATGGATCAGTATGAGTCATGTTGGCTTCAGACCCACCCGTTTGAACACAACATTCGTTTTCGTCTAAATTCAACATATCAATTGCCAGTGCATTCCCAATATAGAAAGGGGTCAATAGGGGTGATCCTGTCATACGATAAAAGGTAACTACCATCTTTGCAACTGCTTGTTTTATCTCTTGGGTGCGTTCATTGCACGCAGATTTATGTCTTTTCCGGTGAGCCCTTTGGCAGTTTTCATCACAGTACCAAGCATTACAGCATCCGGAACACTGCAGAAGCAAAAAGAGAAAAATACAAACCAACAATTAATAAACAAACGTTCATGAAAGTTAATCTATGTTGGTATAACATTATCATGACTATGGACATTTAGAGCATTTTATCCCAACACCAAAGGTGAAAACATACCTCGGAATTTTCAAACAAGATCCTTCGTTTTTCATCCGCGAGATGAGACTGACTCAGATCGTGACCTTTGGGTACTTGGCCTAAGGACAGTCTCGTATAGACTCCAAGAAGTTAAACAGATACGGAATAACCTGGTTTGAACACCGAGACAATTGCTAGGTGTCTCTCAAGGACAAGACT
Source organism: Ophiothrix spiculata (assembly GCA_000969725.1). NCBI lineage: Eukaryota > Metazoa > Echinodermata > Ophiuroidea > Amphilepidida > Ophiotrichidae > Ophiothrix > Ophiothrix spiculata. The sequence continues at coordinate 90,823 of JXSR01S052435.1, forward strand.
AACACGATGGTACTGGTGTTGTATCACTGTAAAAAGTTTGTTTAGCGAGGAAACACTTTTTTGCCTTCACTCTGTAAACATGTTTAGATACAAAACATCGTGTATCTCTTTCACTATACACTGATGTTTGATTTCTAAACATCAGTGTCAATACTCATTTTCTTATCTAAACATGTCTTAAACGTGTCTTTGCCTTCACTTTCTAAACGCACTTTTTACAGTGATATATAATAGTATACACATATTGAATGCCTGAGAGTGTAATAGTACATATTATATATACCGCATGAAAACATTCTTGTCATTTGATTGGTTGCCCCATATCTGTCTGAGCATTTTGTTAGAGTTTCTGATTTCCACCGTTATCGTACCAGGGGTAGTTTTCATAGATTTGTAGTCCCTCTGGCAAAAAGTGTGGCTGCAAAATCCTTCTTTTTTACTGGAATTCAGGACTGGAATAGTCCAAATTCATTACAGGCCATTCAAAATAACAAAACCTTCAAAAGTGCTGTTAAAAAATATCTGAGCACACAAATTCAGAGGTAACCAAAGTAACCAGGCAGTCATGCTTATTTGTGCAATAAACCTTTGATTTTGCATATTGTCCTTTTAGGCCTTTTTTATATTCCAGGTTTTCAACCATATGTGCAATTTGTGTCTTTATATGTAATATATATTTTTATGCCCCTTTTTATTCAATTCAAAGTGCGTTTTATCTAAAATTTATTTTTTATTCATCTGTAATTTGGACAAGGTGAATTTTGATGTATGTTCAATTTAATTTGCAATTTTTATTTTAGACTTTAAGGGCCCCAATGGAAATAAGCTTCTGCGAGGCTTTTTGGGTTACCCGAGGAATGGTCGACTCGTGTGCTGTATTATTTTCTATAAGATGTTTGTAATTGTAATGTAGCATTTTTCAGTTAATTCTGTATAATGTATGTTTTATATATGTGCCATGTTATATTCCTGAATAAAATCAAATCAAATCAAATCAGACACTGCATTAGACTGTCAAAAATATTTGGTATATTTCTTGCTTGACATCATAGCCGGGTATTTTTTGTCAATAAAAATGTGATATTGCCCTGGCGTGATGTCACCGCAGGGCGATATCAGCCTTTTTACAAACATAACGCCCAAGAAGGTTTGTTTACGTTCTGACATGTTCGTCTTGCCGTAGCGTAGTTTCATGAAGCAAAATTGACCAGATGGATGAGTTGAAACAATTGATAGATGAATTGTCTGCATGATATAGTGCTTTTTGCCCAGCTGTCGGAAAGAGCTTGGCCTAGGCTAGGCTAAGCATGCACGGTAAGATAAAAGTGTATACTGAATGCACTTTTATCAAGTGAGTTTACGCAAGTTATCAAATGACAAGAATATTTTTATACGGTACATAAAATAAATGTTATTTACTGCTCTTTATTCGAGCAATTGTGCAAAATATATACCCTCGGTGACTGGAGACCGTGGGCCTACTATCGCCCGAAGGTGTCGGGCAATAGTAGGCCCACGGTCTCCTTGGGTAGATTTTTTGCACAATTGCCCTCATGAGCAGTAAATATTTGTATAATATATCATGCGGTCAAATTTTGACTTTTCTATTTCACGAGGCGTAGCCGAATGAAATGGATCAGTCTAAATTTGACCGAATGATATATTGTGTACTATTGCACGTGCCGTACATAGGCATTCAATATTTGTTTTATATCATGATATCACGCAGGTTTGTTTCATGCCGTGCAATAGTACAAAATATTGCACGGCTGAAATCAATGTAATCATGATATTATATTCATTAGACAACCATGGCCGCTGGATAGAGTCTTACCAGGAGTGTGCTCTAAAAATCGGTCGCTTTAACGAACATCTAGCTAGCAACACCTCTTCGGAAGTTTCTAGCCATATTAACTGCATTGTGTCTCCGGTACACAAAGCAAATCTCGATAGTGTTTTTCCCACCCATTGGAGCCCAAGAGGGAGGGGGGTTTCTCGGGACCCCCCTTGAAAAAACGCCCTTCCGGTATGAATTTTACGTTGAAAGTCTGGTCAATGATAGAGCATTTAAAAAGGACCAAAATACGGAATAACATTTTAAAATCGGATGAACCGTTTCAAAATGGCGGCCCAAAACATTTTTTGTGTCAAGTGAAAAAGTTTCCCGCCAAAATTTCAAAAAACCGTGTTTCCGAAGGAATTTTCGCATGACATTTTGCTCAAATTTGCTCAAATACAATTATATTGCCAAAATAAAATTTAAAAAAAGTTATTCGGTTTCGATTTTATGGGCAAAAGAAATTTGAACAGCGCCCTCGAAAAAATAATTTATGCTAATTAGCATAAAAACGACTGGATCGATTTGAATTTTTTTGCCACTGAGGGACCTGCTGCGCTAAGTTTGACAATGGGGCGATCTACACGGAGTGCTGATCCAGATGCAAACGCATCTGGGAGATGCGCATCTCCGAGATCCGCATCTCCGTAGACCGCTTTCACGTACGCGTGCATTGAGTGCTGTGCAGCAGATCCGGATCTGACGCCCATGTAGCCACAGTCTTCTGCAAAGCGGTTTACGGAGATGCGTTTTCATCTGGATTTGCACTCCCGTGTAGAGCGCCCCAATAACATGGAGCGGCGATGTAAAAAATTTCCGCGTTTTCGCGCTACGCTTCACCAACGCTGAACCGAGACGGAGGGTGGTACAAACTTCCAGGAGTCTACGAGACTGTTCTTAGGTCATGTGCCCAAAGGTCACGATCTGAGTTAGTCTCATCTCGCTGATGAAAAACGAATGATCTCGTTTAAAAATTCCGAGGTACGTTTTCACTTCTGGTGTTGTGATATAAAGTTTAAAATGCCCATAACAATTACACAACTTTATCCTGTACAATAGAGAGTTTCCGTGTTTCGTATCATACCGCAAATATGGCGGATTGTTAACAAGTATTTTCCAATCTATAAAAATGCACCATTATCAGCAGGTCAATTACAATATCTTGTTGAATAGACTACGCTACGCCATATTTGCGGGGAAGGTCATCAGTCCAAAACTTTTGTTTGCTAAAAACATGCAAACCCTCTATTTTAGTGTCGTGAGATGGTGATAATACGCCGGCAAAGTAGTGACGTCACATTTATGATAATTAACCCAACACGTGCGATTTGGTTCAAAACAAATTATCATGTCCTAGACATTAAAAGACTGATTTTTCTTTGTTGGAAAACGAAAATAACGGCAGGGTGTTCACAACTTTCAGCATAACAGGTCGGCATGTTTTCCCTTATCTGCTTATTTTTGTTTAAGACGAATGTTATGGTATAAAATAGGAGTCTGTTTTTTCCCCATATAGAGTTAACATGTGGTAAAACTGTCAACCCCGTTTCTTTGGAACCAAAACGCACGGGTGATTTACATAAATTATGACGTCACTACTTCCACGGCGTATGGAAAAGGTGTGATTAAATACCCCGATCTTTGATCTATGCCCTGCAAGTAAATCAATAACTGCATCTAAAGGTTATTATAAGGGACACACCATTAGATTTCTAGTGGAGAGCAGGACGATTTTGGGTAAAAATCCCCTCCATAGACAAATAAATGGCTCCCGAAAGGGGCGCGAAAAAAAAAGCAACCCCAAACCCAACTTCCTGTTCCCCATGAAATTCTAATGATGTACCCCTCAGTGGTGGATCCAGGATTTTGTGAACGGGGGGGGGGGTGGTCGTGGAATTTTCTTCAAGGCCAAATCGAGGGAGCGCTTGCGCGACCGAGCACGTAACGGGTGGGGTCCAGGGGCCCGCCTTAGGGCCAGTGGCGTAGCCAGGGCTTCGGGGGCCCATGGACATCGAGCAGTGTGGGGCCCCCTTGCTATGAAATCCCAAATAGGGTACACGTTTTGGACTAGTTCTGTCATTGTCCTTGTCGTAGAACGAAAGTACAGGACACTCAATGATCTTTATTTTAAAAAAATGATATGATTTTCCCTTAGTATATGGGTTATTCAATGTCAAGCTCCTATTTGACATGTAATAAGTATTTTTCATTTTGCATGCCAGCCACATATTTGCGCGCGAAGCGCGCTAAATTTTTAGCATTTTACCTTAGAATAATATACAGACTTGACAATAAATATGGAATATATTTTTTCTGTTGGTTTCCATCTTGAATAACCGGCCATATCTCGGTATGTACCAATTTTGGAGACGTGTGCTTTCTCATGTTTGTAACTACACTTATAAACTTCAAACCAACGGTACTTTAAAGCTCATTGAAGTGACACAGAGACAATTAGAAACTCTAAGATACAAATAACCCAGAAAAATAGGTCCAAAGACGTTCATAGCAATATTAAACAAACGAAAATGAAATTGCCATATTTTCTTCTCTTCGTTACCTAGAGATGTGAAACTCTACATGGTTGATTAACACAATGTTAGTGATAATACCAAAGAATATTTCCTCTGTTCTCACTGAGAAGCGTAGAACGCCATTACTCCCCATGGCATGCTTTCCATTTGTTATTGGAGAGTTCTTTGGGAAATCTCAGCCAAAGCACCAAACACAGCCCCACAACACCCCTTCACCTCGGAGGATCAATATAATATGCTGTTAATCCAACGTGTTTCTTAACTCAGATATTCTCGTAAGTATTAATATCCGAAGATCATGCCGGACAAGGCAAGATCTCAACACTTTGATCTTCAAGGAAAGTCCGGATTGCACGAGCACGACGGAGGCGAAAGTTGTCATAGTGTAGCACAAAATTGTTTTCGAAGATGCCTCTAGCCAATGACAATGACATTATCAGGGCTTCTAGAAAGCATCTTTACTGAAGCTGATGGAAGCTGCCTTCCAAGGTGATCAGGGCCGATTTTCCACCTGCATGTAAAGCATCCAGAAGACAATGTTACCTTCTTCTGGATATATTGTTGATAGCATGCACGCTTCAGTATAACCCTTCTCTGTACATCTGCGGTCCTGATGTGTCCATCTTGACAATATATTTCAAATTTAGTCTAAGCTCCGAAGACAACGTTATCTCATTGATGGGACACGAAATGGAAAATGATCTGTGTCTCAGTCAACGCGTCGCTGGGAAAGGTGTTTGGTCAAGATATTTTCCCCATGGGTTTCCTAACATGATAGCCACTTTGAATATAGTGAGACTTTACAAATGTTCTTAATACGAGCTTGTTTTATGAGAGATCATGGTGTTAGACTCTTGCCCTGTTGTGTAAGATCTTCAGATATGAACTCTATTGAGGACTTCTCGGCCAAAGTAACACATCGATGAAAAACAAGTTACATCAAACCACCATGTACAGGAGTAACTTTAGGTTGTGCTTGATACTTGGGCTGAGAGACATGTCCGAACTCTCCAATCACGAGTGAAATGTCTGCATGGAGAGTCCATGCGGCGTACGCTTCTTATAAATTACATAGCGAGAAGTTTTTGATCATAATTTGTAACCAACAATATATAAAATAACTTGGTAAAATTTCAAGCGTCCAGGTAAAGTATTCAAAAAACTACGGCAAATTTAATTTCTTTAATTCCGTATTATTGTGTACGAGTTTGGACCCAAATTTTAGAGGTTTTTGTGCTTTCAAGTTCCCCATTTTCTCTGTGTCACCTAAGTATTCACAAAAAGGGTTTAAATTTAAAGGTTACATGTATATCTTCAAATATGCAGAAATACACATTCTTGGAGTTTTCATATACCGAGATGTGGCGGAATATTCAAGATGGAAACCAACAGAAAAAATATATTCCATATCTAATGTCAAGCCTGTATATACTTTCTTCCTTTTTTAGTTTCATTTTATTTTTCATTCTGGGCCCCTACAATTTTAAAAGCAGATAAGAATACGCAAAAAGTGTTGTTTTCAAGTTTTCTCAGGACCCCTGCATAAAATACAGCCCTATGATAGGTCTTGTGCATTTGTCTGTCTTATTCATTGTAAAACGTTTTGCACTCGTTTCATTTGTTGTTAGTGTTTTTGATCAACGTATTCATTTAAATGCATATAATTATAAGGCACAGGTGCCCGTTTTAACAAAGATCATGTAATGTGAGACCCATTGAAATGCGCGTTTTTAAATTTATTATTCAAATCTTCATTACGCTTTTTGTGCTTTTTCTTCTTCTTCTTCTTTGTTTTTCTTTTGTTTTTCTTTTGTTTCCCTTCTTTCTTCGCGGGGCCCCTTACCCCTCGGGGCCCATGGGCTTTGTCCACCCATGCCACCCAATTGCTACGCCAGTGCTTAGGGCCCCTGGCGGGGGACCAGGGGGTGGAGACCCCGGAAGCTCATGGATTTTAGCATGATTTTAAAACTCAAGAAGAGCTATTTCTTCCACCGAATTTCACCGCTATATCTGAGTTGCAGATCGTGCAAAATGAATGCGTAATATTTACCCTTAAAAAAAAGTAAATTTTTGCCAATTCAGCTAAAAATTGTTGAAATTTTTTGAAATTTGCGCAAAACTTGGCCAATTTTGACTAAATCCTGACATAATACATTAAAATTCGCGTGAAGCGCGCAAATTTTTTTTTTTGCTTTTTCAAATTTACATTATCAAAAATAAAGGAAAATTCAAGTTTCTCAATGATTTTCAAAACATTTAAAACAATTTTTCTTCTCTTTCCTTTTGATTTTTTTCTCTACTTCCCTTTCTTTTCTATCTTT
>JXSR01S052446.1:134118-185114 GCA_000969725.1 Ophiothrix spiculata
AACGTGAAATTAGAATACAACTTCAAGTATGATATCCCTGATGGAAGCTTGTAAATCATATTTGAAGGCCTAATCTTTCTTCAAGTTCCTGTACATCCCGCATTAGTCCCTGTAGACCTATTCTACAGTGATTCAAAGCCTACAGTAGGCTTTGACTCACAATCAGCACCGATGACTATTGGCAGCCTAAGGGTTGCAATTTAATGGAGGCTTAATAAATAAAAAATGTATATAATTTTCATTAAACTCAATTATATTTAATCAAATATATAGTTACATACTATGTTCTGATAATCACTGTGCATATTATGTTTAATGTATGCAAATACATAGGTAATTGAATTTTCATTTTATAGTGTAACTATTGATACCCAGGTTTTTCAACATAGGGTCTTGTGGAACTGATTTTGGTCAAAAATAGGGTCTGGAACTTTTTTTTTTTGAATTGAGGTTTCAGGAACTGCTCTTTCCCATAAAATTACAACTATTAGAGCTGAAAATCACTAAAATTTACGTTGAAAACTTGATAAAAGACCAAATCACTGCATAATACAATATTTGTACATGAATCTTTCATTATTTGGTATTATTTTTGGCTAATTTTGTTGTTACCACATGGACAAAATATTGAACTTAAGTTCATTTGAATATTTAGCAAGATCAGGTACTTTGTTATGATTCGAAAAATACGGACTAATTTACTTCCTTGTATGGTCATATCGTCATGTGAGTTCAAGAAAGTTGTATCTGCAATAGCTGCCATTTGTCATTTGACATAAGAATTTTGAGGGATTTTTCACATTCTTACAAGGCATAAAATAAATATAACTTAGGGCAGCCATTGCAGATACAACTTTCTTGCACTCACATGACGATATTGGTTTATGTGCCTTAATCGGCTGCTTGCTGAATACTTCAAGGTTTAGAGTATAGTTTGACAGACATAAAAATTTGTCACCAAATCATATAATTTTACCCTAAATCCTGAGGGACAAAACATATATGGATTTAAAAAAAATAATTTCCCAGATTCAGTCATGAGGCATAGTTTAAAGATCAAAATAAATGGGAATGTTGTTTACAGTATGATGTCTATTTCCACACATCTTGTTTTAATAATATATATATTCCTTTAATATTTTAATAATATATATATTCGGATGTGGACGGGATAGGCGCTCTTCTGGCTTACATTGGCTTTGTATACATTTCAAGATTTTGTTGTATGTTTTCAAATGTTTAGTGAATGTCGCTCCAACTTACATGCGCGACCTACTTACACTCCGTTGTCACTTAAAAACAGACCCAGACTCCGTTCCTCAACTGATCTAAACAGGCTCTTTGTTCCACATGCATTAAAGAGAGATGGCGATCATTCTTTTGTTGTTATAGCTCCGAAATTGTAGAATGAATTGCCGATTCAGTTGAGAAGCAGTATCTGTACCTGTTTTCCAAGCGCCTTCTTAAATAACACTTGTTTGAATAATGTTTGTCTTGTTTATATATTTGCTCTTGTTGTTCTGTAAGGTGCTGTGCTCTTTGAAGAGCGCCATACAAATGCCACTTATTATTATTATTCCTAGAATCAAGTTATCAAAATTAACAATCCTCCAAAGCCTACCCTACAATGTTCCATCCAGGGTAGTGTGTTCACATATTGCATTTTCTTTCAATAATATGTATATTTCCCTAGTAAAAGCATCAAAAAAATAACAACCTTCTAAAGCCTAGCCAATAATGCTGCATCCAGGGTTCAGATTTACTGCATTTTCTAGCTTTGACTCAGCATAATCTTCAGTCCAAATTGCACCAAGTTTGTTCCTTCCTTCGAAACATATGCTTTCCTTATTTGAAACTCCCTATAGAATCCAACATGATTTATGCAGATTTCCCTTGCATAGGTTCATGTAAAGATGGATACCTTGGTTTGACACTAAAACATATGCCCCTATTTAGTGGAATAGGGAGAGGACTAAAATCAGGCAATGTTACAGATATGCTGACTTGTGAACTAACTGCAATGCTCACTATAACTGCAATGCTCACTATAGACAAAATAAATATTTATTGGACAATTTAAACAAAAATCCATGGAGGGATTGCATATGCAAACAATGGGGCCCTGTACTCTGGATTTTTGTTTACATTATTCAATAAATTATTGTTTGATCTATAGCCACACAACTAACCCTTAAATTTGCATTAATCAAAGGCTTATTAAACAACTTCTTCAAAAATAGATTTATGCAATATGTAATATAAACGATCAATTTGATAAACCATTTCATTGGTTGGAAAGAGAAAATTCTTCAGTTTTAGATTCTCCTTGAATTTTGTTATTTTTCTTCAGTTTTTGTCCGTTTACTTCCCCTTTTCATTGGTAGATTAGCAAAAAATATTCCTTGTGACAAACTTTGGTTAAAGGGGCATTGGACAAGGTCAGCATTATCCACATTTTTCTCAAAACATTTTGAGATTTTTGCATCATTGTAAGTATTAGCGGTTATAATAACAGTATGTAAAGTTTCATTGTCAAATTCAAACCCTGTTATTTCAAAATATTTAGATATTCTTTTATTTCTAATTATCATTGTCGACAATGATAAATACTGTCCCCTAGAATTGAAACTTTAAAATAGTCTTTCTCAAGAGATCTGATGCAGACTTGAAATTTCTTTTGACTTATCTGCAATCTTTGATGAGAGTGGAATGTTTTACAAATATATCTTTGCCTCTTTCTTGATATATAGCATCAGTACATACGATTATAGAATAGCCTCATACCCAAGGTCATCAAACAAAATAAAATTCTAATTTAAGTCTTATCTGAATGTTTTGATGAAAATGTTCCCAATATTGGGTAATTAACTTTTATTGTCTAACATATTAAGTGTAAATCACCCACAAAATTTCAAATATTTTGTCCAATGCCCCTTTAAGCACTCAGCACCATATTACTTTGCTGTAAAAGACTTTGGGGTTTATCTGAGAAATTGCCCGAGACCTTTTGAAATTATAATTTTTGAAATAAAAATAATAAATAAATGAAAATTCCAACTTCAAAATATGAATTGTCTTGATACAAACTTTCCAATACAACATGCAGCATAAGTTTTATCAGGTACTCTGTATGCCAATAAAATCACACAATTGTTAACTTTAGAGTAAAAATTTTGAAGTTTTAGTAGCTGAGTCATTCAAGAAAGAAATTCTCTGTCAAAATAAAACACAATCTTGTAAAAATTAAATTTTGAGCAAAACTGAGGCTACTCATCACAGAAAAATGGAACCTCATATCGAACCATTATTCCCATTAAATCAGTCACAGGCAGACTATGCACTGTGTTGTTATTGCTTTCCGGGTCAGTGCACAGTGACTCACTGTGCATAACATGACTGTATTGAATGATTGGATGATGTTATACATTTCTCTTCAGTCCGTGGAAAATATTTGGCCAATCATGTAAAGTTTTATATCAACATTTAGCTTAGAACATTAAAATATCAAAAGGCCAGTGCAAAAAAACCCAGCCCGAACACTAGAGGGCAGTCAGAAGGTGCCGTGAACAGGTGAAATTAGCGAAACTATATTACTTCCCAATTGAAAAACGTTTGACTTCGCCAATGTCTGGAGGTACTGTCCGTGGAAACTATAATCATTTACACTGTTTTTTGTTCATAATTTGTTACAAGAATAGTTATTATTTGAAAATTTGAGTTGGCCAAGATTGGTAGTTACATTTTTATTTTTGTACAGGACAAAATGTTCATGAAAAGAGTCAATTCCCCCATGCTGAAGCGTGCATGCTTTGCTACCCATGAGCAGATAGGACGTCTTTTCTATATGTGAAACCATTGTATTAGTTCAGTTGTCTTGGATTCTTTGCTTCTTTCTGGATCCATATTCAGAAGAAAAATGAAGTAGTCCGCTTGTTCTAATTAGGCCTAACAAAACTGTTGCGCTGCCCTTTTCCGACCGACTCTAAATCCGACAAAAATTGGGTCCAGACTTTTTCAAACAATTATTTTATACTAAACTTAATGTTTCTAGCACAGAAACTCACAACAAATGTGTTAAATTAACAAATCTGTGGTGTCATGTCAGAAATAACTGAAAAATGATCTTGCTATGTTGTCATATGACTACTACATGCATTGTTTTAAGAGATTTTAAAGGTCAAAATCTCCTTTAGGAAAAGTAAAAAAAAAAAAAATCCTGACCGACCTGACTTAATTTTTTTCTCTAAAGGGCAACACAATTTTTTTTGGCCTTAACCCAGTCAAAATCCTAAACAATTCACTGTCTTCATTGTTGTTGTTATTATGGCTTTTCTTCGCACAAGTAAGACCTACAGGAAGAGGTAAATTCGCTTTTGGTCTTACCAATTACAAATCAAAGTTCCTAATAAAAACTTTCTCTTTCTTTCTCTTCCCTGACATTCTGAAAAGGTGCAGAATTTTGGCCCAATGCCATGTGCAGATTTACCAGACTGATAATCAAACAGTTCCTTCCCTGACAACCATGCCATGCTTACCTGCGTTTGACACTTACCGAAGGTCAGAGTAATTAGCAATTCAACGTTTAATTAAGCAAAAACAAAATGGGGCTAACGAAAGAGAAGTTTTACAGATGTTGAAATGAGTCCATATTGGTTAATCGCCTTTGACAAAGATTTCTTGGTCTGCTTTGGAGTTGCCTTATGAACAGTAAAATTGATTTTAAGCAAATCAAATTATGGATATGTTTTAACAATTGGTGTTGCATCCAGGATGCACTAGTATCTATTGTCAGGTGGCTGAGGCTTCTGCCCATGCACCTCTGTTTTCTTGTTGCTATCAACCACTGATTAGGCCATTGAGACATCTACAGGAAGGCTTGGCGTCCAAAGACATTCGCTCGCCCAAGTGACATTCACTCACCCTACTAAGAAAACTTCGCTCCAACGGGAAGCGACATTCGCTTGACAAATATCACAATATTTGATACACTTTAGAATGAATTAAAGCGAAGATCGCTCCAAATATTCTCTGGTTTGTTTATTCAATAATCACAGCACTACAACATGTGCGAGTGACATTCACTTTTATTAATTGAAATGATGTTCGCTAATGAGACCAACATTTGCTCTGCGTTTTAGCGAATAAGTCAGAGTGAATATCAAGAGCGAATATCACTCGGCCGAGCGAATGTCTTTGGACGCCAAGCCTAAACTAAACAGCTTGTCAAAATGGTGTGTAAAGTAAGTTTTCTTTTAAAAAGGTCTAAAAAATTGCTTGATTGGCATAAACCGACCGACTCTTATTATTGGTGCTAACTCTAGACTTGTTCAAAATTTAATTCTCTGTCCCTTAGACAATTCAAATATTTAATTAATGATATTTGAATATGTTCCCCATTTGTATTAATGTGTCATTTATGTTGACTAAAGCTTTATGTTTTGTATATGATATGTATATATGATCTTATTTTTATCTAATTTCTTGTAAATATTTGTAAATCATGTTTTAGTTGTATTACAATTGAAACAGGGCCTTCAATAATAGCAATGCTTAGCCACTGAAGAAGCTATCCTGTGTGATGAAAGCATAAATAATGATAATAGACTTCTTTAATTTTCATGTGTTATGATGAAAACAGTAAAATTAAGAATTGCAACAACATACTTTTCACTTTCAGGCTCAATGAAAATCCAGATTGTTATAAAAATGAAAGATGGGAACATAAAATATTGTTGTTCCATTAATCTGTGTGTCCTGTGGTTATTTTGTATTAATTTCCAAGCAAAAAGCAAAAAAAATCTGACCAACCGACTCTAATTATGTTTTTATGTTAAACCAATGAACCATTTTTTAGGCCTAAATGCAAGGTTAATTATCAAGTAATCTTTACGATTTGATTTTAAAAATCCAACATATGGCACAATTCTTTTCTACATACTGTTTCCTATAAACTGTGATTGTATTGGAGTTGATTTCAGCAAAAGATATATTAAACCAAACATTTATGATAGTTTGCATGCAAGAAATGCAATTTGTTCATTTCCCATCAAAGCAATCATGGCCACTTCCTCACCTTGCTATACTTTGATCAACACTAAATAGCCAGGAATTATGAGGTTTTCTTCATCTGCAGGTAGACATAATCCCACTTACATACGTGCCGTAGATACTAATGCGCGAGTCACACGTACAACGCCTGTTGAATCTCTTGCAGTTGTGCTGTGTTCAGCTACGCACGCGCTTATCTCCATAATTCACGATGTGAAGAGGTCTGCCTATTTGGTGTCGATCAATGTATAGACTCATTTTCCAGGAAGCATGGCAAAAACAGGACTTTCGTTTCCTGATACCTTCTACCAACAGAAGATATCATGTGTATCCCACCATGCATTGCTTCCTATGGTAAATTTTGTACAGCAAGTCATGTGAGTAGTAAGTGATGAAACATGTCCAAAATGCAAGATTACAACAATTATGTTTGATTTATTGGCATTTTATCACTAACTACTCACATAATTTCGTATGCAAACAATCCAATAAGAACAATGCATGATGGGATACACACAATATCTTCTCTTCCTACTACCCCCTCCATTTCCCAACAGTAACAATATCTGATGAATGAGCCATTGTGTACATTACTACATCTTTTCCTGGGGGAGCCACTGATATAGATAGGTGGTACAGGTATGTTAGACCTACTATACACCCCCTTTTCACACCCTGTCTGCCATCCAATAGACCTACATCAGGGACTTCCATTTGAAATTTGCTGGGGCTCTGTCAAAAGCTCTCCTGAAGTTCTTTAGGGGAGCAGTTAGGGGAGCTATCTGGAAATTAAGATCATGCAAGGCGCTCTATTGATTGAGCTCTCATAAAGCATTTGAGGGGAGCAGGGTGGCTCAGTAGAGCTCACTCCCCTCAAACGGAAGTCCCTGCTACATTTCAAGTACATTCTTTAGTTTAAAAGACTTTTGAAAGCTAAGTTCTCAAGACTCCCCATTTCAAGCAAAATTTTGGAAATTTTTGGTTCATGAGCTAAAATGTACCTAAGAAATTAACTCTCAACGGTCAATTTCAGGGTCACTTCAGTTCTCTAGACCCTCTTTTCTGAGTAAATCCTCAGTTTCCTAGACCCCAAGTTTGGAATCAGGGTGATAAACCCATACCAAACCAAAGTTGGGTGCCCCCAGCCCACAAATCCCCGGGCTTCTTTTTAACCATGATATCTGAATATTGTACATGCATTAGACTCAAATTAAGACAAATCAAATATAAATGTAGAAAAATAAACAAAATAAAAAACTCTTACAGATGTTGGAATGATTCCAGTGTGAGTTTGTTGAGTACTACTTCATTTTCAGTCAAGTTTTCAGGGAATTCCTGCATTGGAGTTGCATCAAAATCAAAGGATTCGGCTGGTGGAGGATCACGCCTGTAAAGAAGAACATAATGAATGTCATTGATTAATATGGATTATGGCTAATACGCTGTGTAAACTTTTTATCAAGTGCTTAATCATAAACAAAAGTCCCATAGTTTAAATCTATTAATTTCACAAATTTTGCAAAATCTCTAAATTTACTGGTAAATTTTTAAACAACAAAAATGTGAAACTACCTACTGATCTCTCTGATGATAATAGGAATGACTATTTTGAAATCATTTCCTACAAATCCAATTTGTTAGCTGTATATGCAATGAGTCTGTGTGGCTATGCAGCAGCAAATAAAATTTACTGCATGCATGTTGATTGGCAGTTGGACATCGCATCAATGTAAAAACATTGAGTTTCAATACTTTGGTGATTCGCTTGTTTTTTGATGCACAATAGCTGTGTTCCAATTTTTAGGATTTGTAGGAAATTTAATAAGGCCAAAAAAAAATTATTGTTTGGTTGTCCTCCACAACTTTTTTTGAGCAAGTACGAGCAGGCGGATTTTATTTTATAGATTTTTTTTTCAAAAGTAAGTTAAAACTACACCAAATTATGGCCTCTATAAAGATGCAAATAAGTCTACTGTACCAAAAAAATCTCTGTATACAAGTTTTAATAAATTGGTGTTGCATCCAGGATGCATCAGTATCTATTGTCAGGTGACTGAGGCTTCTGCCCATGCACCTCTGTTGTCTTATTGCTATGAACCATTGATTAGGCCATTGAGACATCTACAGTAAGGCTTGGCGTCTAAAGACATTCGCTACTAAGAAAACGTCGCTCCATATTTGCTACACTTTAGAATGAATTACAGCGAAGATTGCTCTGAATATATAAATAAGTCTACTGTACCAAAAAAATCTCTTTATACAAGTTTAAAAACAGTATTAAAATGTAAACAAAATGAAAACAACAACTTAAAAGATATTTTCAAAAGATCAATATTCTCAAAGAAAAAAAAAATTATTGGAAATCTGAAAAGTAGGTGCGGTATACTTTTGTACTGTAAAAACTTTTTTCCAGTTTCAAAAAAAAAAATATGAGTGGGGGCTGTCGAGGACAACCAAACAACTTTTCATTTGTAGCACTGCATTCAAAAATTATAGGTTAATAAATGCGCATTTCATACGGGAGTGAAATGAGACAAAATCAATGCACGCGCGGTCAATTTTGATGCGTCCAATTCAAGAGGCCCGTAGGGGCCGAGTGCATTGGACTAAATAAATAATCACCCGACAAAAACAATGAAATAAAACAAAACAAAAACTAAACGCCCGCCACGCAAACCGGAACGCAACAAGCGCAGTGCATTGTGAAAATCCCCTGCACTCCGCGTACTTTATATTCTTGCGTCCTGATTGGTTAGGTGACACGCGCAGCACACGCGGAGTGTATGAATGACCCTAAAGTTCCTAATGTGTTCACGTATGATTGGTTCAAAAGAATCAACATGAAATCTTGTGTTAAAAGTTTCCTAAAGATGGTAGAAAATTAAGGGTCTTTAATATCTAGGCAGTCTTTGGAAAGTAGGAACAAACTTGTCAAATATTAAAACATGCACATTATAAGACAATGAAATTCCATAAACATTATTATTGCAGTTCCATTTCTATTGACAGTATAGTACGACAATGAATTTATATTCTATTTTGGATAGCTGTTTTTATATCATTAATAACAATAACAGTTTTGGTTTCATTTTCTTTATTATACTTTCTATGTGAACTAGAAAATTGTTAACTATAATGCAATGCATATTCTTTTTAAATTAAGTAACTCTGCTAGGAGGAAAAAAAATCTGCATTATTCTGATAGATTGGGGTGAATAAATCCTGGGGAGGGGGCACTCAAGTATAATGTTGCAGACATAGCATGACCACAGTTTTTCAAAACACCCCCTGAAGGGTGATTGTTTCTGAAGCCAAAATATACCCTTCCCCCCCCCCCATTCACACCCTAAATCGGGAATTCATCGTTACCGTTTTAACACTAGGGTTTAAAAAAGTACCCTATTTCTTGTAAATGAGTTGAAATGGCTGTTTTTGATACCCTAAACGCTGTCACCTGATTCACCCTTCTGTCCTCAAAAACAACCGTAATTCCAGACTTGAAACTGAATCTTCAAAAAATGAGCTCAAAACCGTTAAATTCTGCACCAAAGTGCTTAAATTTGGCTGATTTATCAAGAAAAGAGTTGAAAAGTGCAATAAAAAGAGCTGAAATCAGCTGAAAAGCTGAACATTTTTGGGTCCGTAATTCACCTTTTTCTTGGTCACGCTATGCCTGAAGCATTATACTTGAGTGATCCCCGGTGAAATAAATGCACCAAATTGGTGCATTATGGCTGATTTGCTCTACTATACACGAGTCCGAATTCACTATCATATCATATCTGTCATTACTGGAGGCCATCCTATTGATGTAGCACAAATTGGACCGCAATTAGCGGAAATTCAAATCAAATTTAGTTAAAACCATGATGTAATTTAAAACAATTATTGCATGCATGCCAGACAGAATTTGATTTGAAATTGGTGCCAATTGTGCATCAGCTAGGATTGCATAGGATGGCTCCAATAATGGTGGACATAGAGGTGCAGAATGTAGGAAATCAGATTTGTCGATAGATGAAATGTTTAGGAATCAAATCTCAGAGAAACCAACATTTCATTTACTGTAAATGTGAATATTTTCACGCTCAGTAATTTTGCCCACAACTAATTTTAAATAATTTTGTTCATTTCAATTTTCATACTTGTGATTTGTTAACATTTTCTATATACCATTTTTTGCGGTACATTTATTTTCGTGCAAGGCGAATTGGGGCGCGAAAAATATGAAAATAAATGTAGCGTGAAATATGCCACTTAAACAGTACATGAACTTACTTGTTAGTTGCAACAAAGTCGAGATATTCCTGGTCTGGTCTGATCTCTGCTATACCTCTCATGATGCTATAATGACTAGCAAAAATCACCCGAGGTCTGGGGCTCAAATCTTAGGGGAATCACCCTATTCTTTACTTGTTAACTTGCAAACCAATAAGCTTACTTGTTAGCTGCAACAAAATCGAGATATTCCTGGTCCGGTCTGATCTCTGCGATACCTCTCATGATGCTATTATGACTGGACACAAATTCACCTGATGATGTGTTGGACAGGTTGCCCATGTCAACCAACATCTGCTTCCTGTAAGAAGAATAAAAGAGCGCACATTGCTTATTATATCCCAATTCATTCATTTCATTTCCATAATCACCCAACTGTGGTGCTTGATGATCCCATGCGCTGCAGAAGTACTGACTATATTTCTTGCATAATTAGCCCAACATGTGCAATCTGGCTCCAAACTGATGATCATGCCGATAATGGTTCCACTGATCACACATATTAACAATAATAATAATAATAACTGATTTTTGTATAGCGATTTTCCATTTAGATCAAACCGCTCATGATTTGCTGCAGGTAGATCGTCACAATCATTTCACTTCATTTAGGCGTTTTGTGGCCTTTTCAAGCGCATATCCTATTGGTAGTTAAATTGTAATATGTACCCTTTAGGCAGTACCCGGAGAAAAAGCTGCAGAAGCGAGTATGGCCTGACAAACCAAATGCACATACAGCGGCTGGACCACGACAGTCCTATGGGCTCATTGGTGCAAAGCGAGGGAAGAACCGCTGTGCTAACCCGCTTCCCCTGACACAATAGAAATACATACACACTAAGCCTGCAAGTGAGTCCCGTTTTTTTCGAGTCCCGTTTTTGTTTCGAGTCCCGGATCCCAAATTTGCCTACTTGAAACCCGAAAAACAGTGATTTGACCTATTGGTATTTTTTAGAGAAGTCGCCAAAATATTCCAATAATCATTTCACTAGTGGCCACAAGTTGCTAAATGACCTTAAAAATTATCAAATAACAAAATCTACTTCCAAAAATAGTCGCAAACTTTATCAAACATGCGATGTCTCTTGCAGGAAGATCGCCAATTTCTCACATTTCGTAACAAACATCGCAATCTGTGTAAACTATTTGTTTGCATCTGGTGAACGTTCGTCAACAGATGGCGATGTTGCATTTATATAACGGTGCTATCTAGGTTGTCAGACATGGGCAGTCGTAATGTTTGTCAATAGATGGCGATGTCGCAATTATATCTGTGCTTAGACATGCGCAATCGTGATTGTAGTGACCTGTCATTTCGTCAAAACGGCGACTCCATGAAGCAGCAACAATAATATTACCGTCAATTTAAACATTAACGTCAATTTATGTAAGTTCCCCGATTTAATTACCGCCCATTATTTGAATAAAATATGAGGTAACAAAATGGTGGGACTATCCAAGCGTCAGTACGGTATTAAATTAGCCATATTTAAGCCTGAAATGTGCCCTACAGTATAGTGTAAAGACTCGAGTGCTGCTCGGGTGTAACTTTTGGTTCTTGTGCACTACTTCCGTGTTTCCGACTGGTGCCTTTTCAACTTACATTTTGAATCTTAAAATACGATTTGAGTCCCGGGTACCCGTTCGAAAATAAAATACGAGTCCCGGGAGTGAAAAAACCCGAAATCTGCAGGCCTAATACACACTAAAATCACACAATCTTTTCACTTGATTTTGTTCAAAAACTGCAACAAATAAGGATGACCTTCTGGTCTATTATAAGACTCTTTATAAAATATATTAGAGTGATAATGCTAAGGTTTGCTTTATATGGATTCAAAGAGTACTAAAAATACAGTTGAAATATAATTTCCCATATACTAACGTGCGGTTAAAATGTCAACCACATTTGTTTGGAGCCAGTGGCTCAAAGCGTCCTTTACAACAAGAGGTTTGCATAAATTATGACAAGTCACTTCCACAGCACATAATGCTCTAGTAATAGTTGACAGACCAAATCCCAAAGGGTATTCTTATATGTTCTAACATTATCCCCAGATTGTTCATGCAATATAAATAACATTAATAGTTTGGGTGTGTATTACACAAGACTGACTCAGTAAACAAGAATTGTATAGCAAAAGCTTGAAAATTATGCAAAAATGTTTGAGAGATAGTTCTTTTTATATTTTTAGAATAATTCAATCAAATTTGTTTTTGTAGCGATCAATGTTTAATTGACAACAGCTATGAATGTTGTTTCTATTAGCAGGATGTACAATACGTTGCAGTTAATCTCTCATGCTTTTATGCAACCAAAATTATGAACAGCTTATAACTTGCAAAATGAATGGTCAGAATCAAGTGAGGAAAACAATTGCTGACTTCACATTCAACTCTATAGAGGCTCACAGAAAGTTTGATTGATTTTAGCAAAGTTTCAAAATATTTCGATTCCAAAATCATGAGATGTGTGGTGTTCAAACCACAACAAAATGACAAATAACTGATCATTTCACATATTTCCTTCTTGCTAAAAAAGAAAGAAAATAAACCGATGCCTGGCTGATGTATTGAATAATTGATTGTTTTCATCGCGTACAAAGTCCAACGCGAGTTATTTTTAAATCATTGTTCTGCGTATGACGTAGGTTCGCGCGGCCCTATAGTTGACATTTAAGTCCTCGAGAGATGGTCTCAAAACCCAAGCTGTACCCTGTGATAGCAAATCTTAGTATTTCAGTTCACTATGGACCTACAATTAAATCAAAGCAGTCAATATTTAAAAACAATAGATTTTATCATAGATTTAGAGGGGAGATAACAGGCTTTGTATACCAGCCCGTGTAATGGCGTCGTCAGCCACGGAGCTCAAATTGGGGTATTCGGGTCCACTCGGCTACCGCCAAAATAAACTAAGAGTGCCAACACTTGGTTACGCGTAGAGACAACCTGCGCAAATAATACTTTGTGCGAGTGATACGCCAACCTGCACGCAAAGCGTGTGTGCGTGTTTAAACATGCGCGCATTAAGACAAGGTGCGATGCATCATCGGCAAAAACCCGAATACCCCCAATTTTGTCTCCATGCCGGAATAAAAATGGCGGCATGCCTTGTATCTCCCCTGTAAATCTATTGATTTAATACAGGAACTTCTCACAATATAGTTACAAATTAAAACCAGAGCTTCCCATCAGGCATATAGGATCTATACTTAATGGTTTCATTTACTTGGAAAGCAACGGGAATACCAAGGTCTACAACCACATGTTGACAGGAAGTTAGTCTTCCTGTACAGCCAAGTCTGCTAACATGCTAAACACAGGTGTCAATATTATCACTGCAGTTTGAAACAATGTAGCCAAATTTGCTGTGCATTAAAAAAATATTTGGATAAGTCGTCGTGTGAGTCCAAGAAAGTCGTAGCTGCAATAGCTACCATTTATCATAAATTTGGATTGCACACTTTATAATCTCCAGTCTTGGGTCAGTGGTCACCTGAAGAACCATTTCAAGAACCACTGACATAAGACGGAAATTTTCAGGGATTTTTCACATTCTTGTGACAAGGCATAAAATAAATATAACTTAAGGCAGTCATTGCAGATACGACTTTCTTGCACACACATGACGAAGTATTCAGTGATTTTCATCAAATATAGTGAGACTCATGTTGGGTACAAATTAATAGTTAATCTTTGGTGCAAAATCTTTGCGAAGAGCTCAGAGCCAACAAAAATATGGAGGATAAGAAATCAGGGAAGAAAATCAACCACCAACTATCTGCCCTCCCCCAGACCATTCCATATGGGTCCTATTAGGCCCTGTATCCATTGGCTGTTCCCCTGTTTCATATGCCCTTGTTCTGTGTGCCATTGTCCCCAATTGTCACACGCCAAACACATGAAACATCTAACATTCACAAGGTCTTTAATATGGCCACTAAGCAAAACAAATTGTTCTTGTCTGTGTGGCGAGTGACAATTGCAGAGATGCCAGTCAGTGTTACCAAAATTTCCTGAAATGCTTGTAAATTTCCTTAAAGTAGGTATATTCCTATTCTTTTATACAGGATAAACTAAGCAAAATTTCCTGAAATCAGGAAATTTCCCGGAAACTGACATCTCTGCAATTGGGGACAATGGGACACGGAACAATGACATATGCAACAGGGGAACAGCCAATGGATACAGGTCCTTATACATCCATCACTTACACTTGTATCATGGGCTTTATTGGGTTTGTTGAAGGCATTCAAGTAATCTGGGTAGGATGCCAGTGAGTTGTTGGTGGATGGTAGCAATTTTTTTTTCTAAATATACCTACACTCCCGGTCAAAAGTGTTTGCGCACGCTTAAATGCGGGAAAAATTTAATTATCATATCAAACGACCAAGTCTCTGAAAAAATTCATGTTTTTTTTATAGGTGCCTAATGTATCCAATGTAAGTCATCCATGTTTTCTCTGATTTTCGATCTTTTGTAACCATAAAAATGGCTGATTTCCTGGACCATTTACAAATACACCACACACACTTTTTGATATGAACCAATGTAGTTTATTATTCAATTGCTCTTTATCACCGTGCTACCGTAAAGAACATTTTAGGTTATTAAGTTTTCCAACAAATGAGCAGTTATGTATTTAAACTCCATTTTAGAATTTGCAGAAGAAACTATACAGTATGTTTAGCACACAATATTTTCAAATGCGATGAATGCAAGTGCTGTTTAGTTTTTTAGATCTATTAATGTTAATATAAATCCTTAAAAAAATGACGAAAGTGATGAATGTTTCTCTAGATATGGCTGGTTAAAAGATTTTGTGCGCAAACACTTTTGACCGGGAGTGTATTACTTTTTCACTTACACTTGTGCCACTTGGCTTTCTTGGGTTTGTTGAAGGCATTCTAGTAGTCTGGGTAGGATGCTAGTACGATAGTGCTCCTGGTGGAGAGTAGCTGCTTTCAAGGACAAAACATACTCATTATGCTGCCTGTGTAACTTGATTACTGCTTTCTTGTAGCGGTCTTTTGCTTTATCAACATCTTTTGCACTGCGGCCTGCGAGGAAAAAAAAAGAAAATACACTGTACCTCTAAAATCACTTGATCTCAGAAGTTCAAAACAAACATCCAGTGAATGAAAATCTCCTCAGAATATTCCTTTTCAAGCAAAACAAAAGTTAACATTCAGTCATAGATTTAAAGGGGAGATACAAGGCAATCCGCCATTTTTATTTCGGCATGGAGACAAAATTGGGGGTATTCGGGTATTTGCCGATGATGCATCGCACCTTGTCATAATGCGCGCACGCACAAACGCTTTGTGTGCAGGTTGGCGTATTCGCGTAAAGTATTATTTGCACAGGTTGTCTCTACGCCTAACTAAGTCTCGGCACTCGGAGTTGATTTTGCCGCGAACCGAGTTGGACCCGAATACCCCCAATTTGAGCTCCATGGCTGACGATGCCATTACACGGGCCGGTATACAAAGCCTGGTATCTCTATATCTATGCATTCAGTAGAAATGACATCAGTGTTTGTTAGCCAAGAAAGGAGATTTAACAGTATGATCTGCCACATATCTATAGAGTTACTCAAGATGATTTATAAAGGGGCAATTCACAATCCACTTTTCATCCTCAAGGTCCCCCTCTATCAAAATTGAGTTCAGCTTTAAAACCATCCTTGACTCGTATATATTGCAAATTGTTGAAAACAAATAGTTGGATCAAGTGAAAATTCATGTTTTATTTAGCTTCACAAATTGCACCTTTAGACTGCAGTACAATGAATAAAAAACTGGACACACTTTAGCAATGATGAATTGGAATTATTGATCTGTGTGGAGAAAGAATTGTCTAGGCTATTAGCCAAAGATAACCAATACAACCTTAAATGAAGGTTTTTCAATTGTGGTCAGAAACCTTTTTTTTTTAAATCCATAACTGGAGAAAATCCTGTGGAACTAAATATGACCATACAGATATGGGACCTGGGATCAAACCTGTAACACTTACGACTAATTGGTAAAAGGCAAATTTACCCACCCCCACCTCGCTATCCCTTCGCAAACCCAATAAGAGCATATTAATTACTTGAAGGGTAAGGTAAACCGGCTATTATCAAGATATAAACAGGCCAATATTTATATATCATTATCATTACAGTCCGATTAGCCCTTATTATCGATTGACTGATAAAGAAAATATTGTAAGGTTACCTTTGGATTGTGACTCTTCATACTTAGTCTTGGCATCCTTGGTATCTTTGGCACATCTGTGGTATTTGCTCAGATTGTCACTCACTTCATTTTTTGCCTAAAACAAATGATACAAAAATATGAAGAAACAAACAAGCAAACAAACAACTCATGAACATCTAAATGCCATTTTACTTAGGCCATTAAAAAAAGAACTATGTCTCAGCTTCCTTAGGCCAAAAACCATAAGCGCTACGTGTTTTTTATGTTTTTAGGTCACTTTTTTTTTCAGCCGCTTTGCAGCCGAATTGTTCCCCTTTTTTTATCTCTCGATGTAAGAACAAAATAAAAAAGCAAAAAATCTCCTGAAAACCTTTAAAAAAAAAGAAATGCAGTTAAATTCGAATTTTTAACCCTATGTGCGCGGGAAGCTGAGACAGAGTTCTTTTTTTCTTTGGTCTTATGAGAGGGCCAGCATCTCTTGTCAAGGCCCATATACTCTATAAACCTTCAACTATTTGTTATGAGATCCACAGCATATCCCTTGTTTTCTACAACATTGTGAACTGGCGGTTTTGTATTGTGCAAGAGACTAATAATGAATAAATCACTGCGTGTTAATATTTTTTACAAGAATTTTTCATGATTTTGGTATCATTTTGGTCTAATTTTGTTGCTTACACATGGACAAATATTGAACATAAGTTCATTTGAATATTGAGCAAGATTTGGTGCATTGTTATCATTCGAGAAATATGGACAAATTTAATTTAATGCATTCAACGCACAACCACCGGGACCGAGCATCAGCTTAAGTTTCTGCAACACACTGCGTGCTTGATCCATCAACATTTGTTCAACAAATTATTTTATTTACCTATAATTAATTTTTTGAACAAAAATCCTGATGGATGTGAAATTCTGTAAAACAGCATAAAACCTAGATAAAATTCTAGAAATTTTGAACAACGAAAAATCACATCAATCAGATGTCCTACCTTTTGGAAGTCGTGATCAATCTTGGCACGTTCCTGCATGTACTGTCGTTTGGCGTCACCTTTCTCTCGGATGAGTAGGTTTAATTTTTCTACGAGGGCGTTGTTCATCTCGTCTGCATTGTGTCTGATGAGTTTGCTTAAAACGTCCATCTCTTTGACGAATGACGTCCATGACTGTAATCACACGGGAAAAACAACATAGATACAATTAGGTTGAGGAAGTCACATCACTGATATCATTTCCAGATTTATAAGATTCATGCTTCTCTTTAATGGATTGATACATGATTCAATGACTGTAACCCCGGAGGAAAAATTACGCAAATACAATACCTCATAAGAGTTGAGAAGTCACATACATCTAGGATCATGAAATTTCAACTGATTAATATCTGTGTATTACTTGACGTGTGTGAAATTGTACAAAAATAATGCACAGTGTCTTGAAAGTCAGAGTTTGTCATGTTAGTGCAAGAAAGCCGTATCTGCAATAGCTGCCATTTGTCATTAATTTAGATTGCACACTGTATTATGTCCAGTCTTGGGTCAGTGGCTCTTGAAATGGTTCTTCAGGTGATGTCAGTGGCTCTTGAAATGGTTCTTCAAGTGACAAGAGCCACTGACATATGACAAGGATATTTTGAGGGATTTTTCACCTTCTAGTGATTAAGTGTTAAATAACTAAAACTTAAGGCAGCCATTGCGGATACGACTTTCTTGCACTCACATGACTAGTTGTCAACACCAACAAGGCGGCACTGAATGAGTCTACAACAAGGTGCATTGTATTTGTAAGTTTTTTCATACATCAAAGTAAAGAGTAGTTATTAATTTAATTCTTACTGGACGATGATTACGAAATGTAACAAAATATTGTAAACTATTGCTTCATTTTGTTTGCTGTTTTTGCAAAACGCTGAAGCAAAATACAATTCCCCTTTAACTTTTTATCTATATCCTTTAAAATAAAACTTTTCTCACATGTGGAAGTACGTTATATATCTGCATACATAAAGCTGCCTAACACACTGAGCAAAATGGAAAGAGCAACTGGACGATATTATTTAATTCGGAAAAGTTATAACTGCCCGATTAAGGTGGCTTAGCACAGACAGAATTCCTCTATTTATTTTTCTAATTTTTTGATATATGGTGTTTTCATATGTGCTGATCACATTTCTTAAATAAAAAATGGGGGTCACCAATTTAGTTTTTGAGAAAATCCAGTTCAAAAACACTATATTTTACCACTTTTTACCATTGACTTCTATGATAAAATCAAAATAAATCGGGCAAAAACACTTATAATTAAAAAACGGCTCGATTTTTTTCTCTCTCCTTCACATATGTTTTGGTCCTTATATAGTTTTTAAAAAAAGCGTAATAAAAAAAATATGGTCACCGACTTGCTTTTTGAGATATTAAGCAAAAATCTGCATTTTTTTAGTAATGAGTAACACCTTAAGCACTGTGCGCTTTGAGCCCCGTGACATCAGGAGTAATGCGCATGGTCTTATGCGTGAATATAAAAATGACGCACGTGTAAGATCGCGTTATATTAAAGCGCAAGATACAGTACGCCAGAAAGTACGCTAAAAGCCCGGGATAAACACTTTGAATTGTCCAACACCGCCGATATCAGCTCACTCGTGTCCGACACCGCATCTGTGCTAGGCCACTTTAAATAGTGCATTTTTTTATGCATACAAGTTATTGTGGAGTGTACATTTTTTAATTGATTGGTATGTTTGTTTTTTTAAATCTTGCATTTCTTGGGCAGTTTTAAAATTGAAAGTACCAGTTACGTCCTTGATTGTTTGATTCTTTTGCTAAAAGTAATAAATCTTTATTTGTCACTTTATGAATTTTTTGAGATATTGATATCCATCACCTTGAAAGTTGTCTCCATCATTTGACAATTTACATAGCAACAAATTCTGCTCCAAGGTTATTATGATGTCTGTAAATTTTTAAAATGCTTTAACCTTCTTTATAATAGATAAGTATCAAGTATCAAAGATACGTAAGCCTGTCTATCAAAGGCTTGCTTCAGAAATGCATACATGTATATAAATATATAAAGTGGTCATAAATATATCAAAATAGGACTATTTTTAGTTTATACATTTATAGTTCGCTTAAAAATATCTTACAAATATGGTAAAACACATTGGGTGCTGGCGACAGAATCTTCAGGCATGAAAATGACGCTTCAAGAAAAAAGCTGAAAACCTTCAAAATGTGCACTAAAGAGCTCAAATTAGGCTGATTAACAAGAAAAACCTTAAACAAATGGTACAACTCCAAATAATAAAAGCTGAAATAAGCTGAGAAGCTTAAATTTTTCTTGCCTGAATCTTGCTGGATATTGTTCTAAAAATTTGTAAAAAGAATATATTTTTGATCATTTTTAAATTGATTAACCTTTGAGATTTGTGACCGATTGAACACTCCTCATCACAGTAGATATAAGATATGTGATGGCTCACCCGGAAAGGGGGGACTTTGCAGATGATATCAATTTTGATTTTATCATTTCATCTGTTGCAGCATTTTCTAAGCTTTAATATAACACCTTACTTGTTGAAATTGATCAAGGTGATCAAATTTTACAACAGAAAATCTGCTGGAAAATCTTATTATTTTCTTTATTTTTTGCTGCCTATTTTCGTCAGTTTCTCGAAAAATGTTCTGTCGCAAAGTCCCCCTTTTCGGGGTGAGTCATCACATATGTACGCCTGCATTTGACAACAAACAAAGATGGCAAAAAGCCAGTGTGGTTGCATATGCATGTGTCTCTTGACTGGGATGTCAAAGTTACCCACAAAAGGTGGGGTCAAAAATAAATATTTTAAGGTTTATATCTATAATCCTGGAACAGCCTAAATACGTACTGTCACCTTTAATTTTAACACATTTTATGCTACAATTATAGTTTATTCAGCAATTTGAAAATTAGTCAAAACAGTTGTTTCATTTTGTTTTGCTCCTTGTAAAAATATACTAACTTTTAACATCCAATAAGCCAATTTTAGGACAAACAAAATGGTTCACAATATGTCTCACTTTGGTTGTCACACTTGAA
Source organism: Ophiothrix spiculata (assembly GCA_000969725.1). Classification (NCBI taxonomy): domain Eukaryota; kingdom Metazoa; phylum Echinodermata; class Ophiuroidea; order Amphilepidida; family Ophiotrichidae; genus Ophiothrix; species Ophiothrix spiculata. The sequence goes on from JXSR01S052446.1 coordinate 154,731, forward strand.
GTAGTTCATCACTTCAAAAAGTGACCACCTTATGAACACCTGTTATTTAGGCATAGAGTAACTATTTGAGGGCATACAGCAATATTCAAAGACAATACTATGTTTTCTTTTTATACAATAATGGGGCAAACTACAAGAGAGCTTGGAATGTACATCGATGCACAATCCAGGAGTAGAGATTGTGTCTACACGATGACGCATCAACCAGGTGTGGATTCACACTGCGTATTCAACTGCGCGTATATGTTTGTGCTACTGCGTTATACTTATATGTGTCATACCACGTCGCTCGTTAACTCGCACAAACGTATTGATTTGAATGTACATCACATTCCAAGCTCTCCTGTAGTTTGTCCCAATAACTGCGCACCATCTTTCGACAAAGTGTGGCAGACAGTGCTTCAACAAATCTCCATATTTCCAACGCTTTGCCACATCTTTAAGTGTCCTGGCTACAGGCCCATGATAACGGTCACCAATCCTGTATGAATCACACGTCAATACCACAGTTTTTACTGATATCGTGCCAAATGGAACCCAAGTTTGACGACTCTGCAACCAAAAGGCCTCTTTATTGAAAGTATCTGCCAATTCAAATATGTATTCACAAAATGATGTATGGACAGCATGTGGAATGGACAACTAGCCCAAGCTATTCCCAAATTAACCTATTTACACAAATGACTATTAATAACTATCATCGCCATCATAAACAATAGTTAGATTCTTCCTTTTCCTTTTGAGTAATACTTATGATTATCAAAAATGACATTTTGATATGAGTCTGTACTTTATTTTTAAGTGTTAAAAAAACACTGCTTCTGCTAAAATAGAAAAGTGAACATATTATATGTCAAAAGAATTTGTGACGTTTTCATTTGAAGGACTACTACTTTCAAATTCTATACAACCAAAATGACATACCCTGAGTCCCTAGAATTCCAATTTAGTAATTGTAATCTAAACTTGACAATCTACTGAGATTGGAAGAGTCATTCCTAAGACATAGAGTCTGCAATTTTCTAAAATAAGGAATTTTCAGTCATTGAACTTGCTATTTGAATTGAAATTGTTTCCTTTTTCAAGCATTTTTGCAAAGAAATTTCTGTGCTTTATAATCCTCTATATTTAATAAAATATTATATTTGCCAGATAAGTTATTCCAGATTTAGCCTTCTGAAAATGCACTTCATTGCCTATATTGATATGGAAAAGTGGAAGGAATAAATGCTAGGAAGGAGACTGGGAGGAAATGTGGTCAAGGAAATGTCATGTGAAGTGCTAGAATAGGTTACAGGATAAGTGGGTCAGGATTTGAAACATTTAGAAATATTGGTGTTATTGAAAAACCCTAATTCTGAAACTGGGAAATATATATATAATTTGTATCATAGGTATTATGATGTCTGTAAATTTTTAAAATGCTTTAACCTTCTTTATAATAGATAAGTATCAAGTATCAAAGATACGTAAGCCTGTCTATCAAAGGCAGTTTTTTTGCCTGCCCGCTCCAACTCAGAAAAAGTTGTGGAGGACAACAAACAATTTATTTTTTGGCCTAACAGAACAAATATGTAGGAGTATAAAGTAGAGAAGAAAAGGCCTATGGGTGCACTCAGACTGCAAACAGACTGAATATCAATATTGAATCTGGCTGTTTAGCTGCAATGATTTTTTGATTTTCTCTGATAGCATCCCCCAATCTTAAGTTGACCATGAGAAGGCATGCACAGAATTGAGATAAATATGATTTGTGTCAAACAACACAAATAACATTGTACCAAAGGCGGGACCAAAGGATAAATCTGATATTTATGCTTGCTACATTAGTGCTTCTGATCGACTCTTTGGAAACAAATTTGTAAAGCTATGCTGTTTCATCAAGTTCATATCTGTTTGAAACTCTTATACAAATCATGCCAAACACCCTCAAACAAAGTTTCCTCAACTTACATCAAATGTTTGTGTATCTGATATTTAGAATGAATTGGAGCAAAACGAATTTGATTCAGATGTTATATGCCTTTAATTGGACATACCGTACCCATTGGAATAAACTCAAGCATCCGAGCTCACCTGTCAAGCAAAATTCTTTGCATCATTTACAACCAAAATAGCTCTACTTATTAAAAATAGCTCTGACAAATTGGGCAAAAATCTCCTTAGGCAGCTGCTTTACCAGTTTGACACTTCTGAGCAAGCTATTTGGGTCAAACTTGTTTTGCTTACGGGAAATGTCTTTGAAGTTTGAAACCTAGTTCATGTATGGCAAAACAAGGAAGTATGCTGCACATTTTGTCAGGAAGGCAATAAACCCGAAACCAGCGAGCCAGATGGTAGAAGGGACATGACATTATACCAGTTCACAAAGCTAGAAGCTTGTGTGGTCTAGTGGAACAGAGCAGAACTCAGAACAAGTAGGTCTTGAGTTCGAGCCCCACTACGGCCAAGGGGTTATGTCCTTGGGCAAGACATTTAATCCTTATTGCTTTGTCGACCCAAGCGTTATTATGGGTAGTACCTAGGAATATATTCAATAGGCGCCGTGATTGTAAAGCAGCTGCGTAAGTTGGTTATATTCTACTGGTAACTGAATAAATGTTAAGGCTGGGGTAGACCTTTAACTAGCATGAACTGTTTTTGTACTCTAACTGTCAAACTGATCACATAAACCATATGAAAGTATACATTTTTAGAAGTGGATTTTTACCCTGAACATGATGATGATATCAGTTTTTGACCAAAAATTTCAATTTTGGCAAAAAATGCCAAAAACCGTATTTTTTGCCCCAAAATTTCTGGAAAGCCTAACTAAAATTTGCCTTCGTGAAATTTTGAGATTTTTTGCTTTTTTGAATTTAGAAACAAATGTCTAGGAACGATTTTCTCAAATTTTTGATTTGTATCTTATTTTTTGAAAAAATGCCAAAAATAGGCCAAAAATTGTCATTTTGGTGGCAGCGGTGGGATGTTTTGCATTGTTTGACCTATTTTTGTCATTTTTTTGAAAACTAAGATATAAATCAAAAATTTGAGAAAACCGTTCCTAGACATTTGTTTCTAAATTCCAAAAAGCAAAAAAGTTCAAAATTTCATGAAGGCAAATTTTAGTTAGGCTTTCCAGAAATTTTGGGGCAAAAAATACGGTTTTTGGCATTTTTTGCCGAAATTGAAATTGTTGGTCAAAAACTGATATCATCACCATGTTCAGGGTAAAAATCCGCTTCTAAAAATGTATACTTTTACATGGTGTATGCAATTAGTTTGCAAGTTATAGTACAAAAACGGTTTATGCCATTTGAAGGTCTACACCAGCCTTAAACGCTTTGATCAATTCTGGAAAAGCGCTATATAAGCACCAACATTTCTAGTCATAAGATTTCAAATTGGCGACAAAAATAAATGCAGGAGAATATTGGTTCATTCTGAGTCCACTGATATATGCACACTATCTGGACACTGGCTCAAAATAGAAGTGAATGCAGAAACTATGTGATCAGCTGCTGTGCATCTGAACGATGATGATGATGATATGCACTGCTCAACATTGATCAAGGCGTAATCTTATGATATGATTACGTGAAGCATGTTGGACCAATGCACCACGCACGGTTACTATTATGACACCCTAATCACCGAGACATTAGACTCAGAAGATACCATAACCCTAAAAATGCACCTAGTATACACTGTATGTAGCACCAAAGGAGGCGCATTTGCAGAAGGGGCAAGCGGCTTAAATAAATAAATCAACTAAAGAAAAAGTTCTAAATAATTATTTCAACTCTAATGGTGACATGCAGGTCAATTACATGTACTAGAATTTTACATTTATAAACACGACGAATACAATAAGGGATCATAATTTTCTTGAAAATTTGAAAGAAAAAAAAAGAGAGAAGTGTAATTACATTTGTGGTAATAATGCAAAAATAGGAGGGATATCTAGTACAATTTTAGTGATTTTTTCCAAATTTAAGATATACCCAATACAAAGAAAATAAGAGAGCCCGAAGTAGAACTGCCAGTCATCTGGCCATATTTCAAGCCCTTCACCTGTCATATGCCTAATCTATTGTATCCTGTTTGCTTTATTGCAGCATATGACAGCCAAGATTCCTGTCATATTGGTCACAAGAACTTTGCATCTCATCTTCAAGGTTGATAGAATTGAAGCATTTTGAATGCAATAAATGCACTAACTAGTAAGATTTTCTTTTTTTTTTGTCAATTTAGAAGCTTATTTCCTATAAGATTCAGCACAGACTTGCATTTAGATATCTCTCTGACCATGTCCCATGCTCTACGCTCAAGTTTGCAAGTCTTTTATAAACCTTACCAATCTTTTTAGAAATCTCAACTTTTAAAGCCCTTTAAATGAATCTTTTTAGAAATCTGACCTATAGAAAGTCCTGAACATAGATGGGGTAATATGCAGGGACCAAAGGGGCGCAGTCTTCCATGTGCGCTATTCCTTGTGAATAGCGCATGTAAATACTGCGCGTCGATGGGCATCGTGCCCTCCAATTTCGGCATGTCAGTTGGGGGTAAAGGTCCATTAGGGGGTCTGGACACTAAAAAATAGAAAAACAAAGGGAAGCAGTTCAAGCAGAGAAAAAAAAATCAATTTTTGCTTGTCAGTTTTCAAAAGCTACGTCAAAAAATTTTGGGTGTACTTTTTTAGTTCAAGTGTTATGTCATTTGGAGGAAACCGATGCTTGTGACCTACCACTCAGAAAATCCTGGGCACGCCACTGATCCTACATAAAATAAGTACTAGATACACTTCATCATTTTTGCAGTCATTTTTATTCAGAATTTTATCATTGGTATAAATTTTCAACAATGGTGTGAACTGTTAATTCTGAATGAGCATTTTCATTCCAAATTTTCATATTATGCATTTAGCATGACAATTTACACCATTCTTAAAATTAATCACCACGACAAATATTCTGAATGAAAAAAATGGCTCCATTTCCTTTCCGATACGATAGCTGTTGTTTTATATCTGTCACCTTGCCGATACGATATCTGATACCGATGTTTTAGTGCATCATCAGCTGATCAAAAACATGGCCTAGCCCTACACTTTTATCTGTCATCTTGACGATATGATATCCGATACCGATGTTTTGTGCACCATCAGCTGATCAAAAATGTGGCCTAGCCCAGCTAGGCTTAAATCCAAACATCGGTAAAGTTCATCAGGCGAAGACAGGTGATTTTACCGATACGATGTTTTGCCGATAGGGTGTAATATTGCCCCGATACGATGGCCGATACAATGCATCGGTTCAAGCTTAAAAATTATAGCCCTATACTTGACTACAACGCAATACGCATCTTACATTTTCTGCCAAATTGTGCGTACTCACAAGCAACAGCGCTTGATTGGCTCGCTAGCCGCATTCTCAGTTAAATTACTAATCAGTTGCTTGAGTACAGTTCCTATATTGTGAAATGGCCTTCCTCTTGCTATCAAAACAGTATGATGATCTACATAAAAGTTTGTAAACCTTGTAACCGTCAGCTAAATTCTTAAAAGTTGGTAAAACTTGTCAATGATTCAGGCTAGGTAGGTGAAGATTGTGTACTTTTTGACATCATCATGACATTGCAACAATCATGACAGACCCTCTGAAATCAGCATTTCATTTTGTAGACAGAGTGCCCACATTGAAATTCAAGAGCAAGAAAACTTTCAACAGATCAAAAATTGTCCATAAAATATTCTAATAGACTACTGAAATGTCGCTATTTGGAACTTTTTATGGAAATTTTGGATCGGATAGCAGATACTGGGGATCATGTGATCCGGGCATGTGATATAGGTTAGCCAAATCAACTGACTTGATTATTTTTATGATATGTAATTCAGATTAAATCCATAGAAATTAGAAGCACAAGTCAGTATATATCTGATTATAAATTATTGGAAGTCCATTTGAAAACATTCAGTCTAAACCCAGGCTGCAGGGGGTATGTAAAAACCTAGTTCATGTATGGCAAAACAAGGAAGTATGCTGCACATTTTGTCAGGAAGGCAATAAACCCGAAACCAGCGAGCCAGATGGTAGAAGGGTATGTCTGGCACCTGGGTCGGATGTAGTAACTTGCTTTCATGAACATGGCACTCGCCTCTTGCCACTATGCACCAAGTTTGATTCTATTATTCCATTAAATGGTCGGTGTGTGTCATAATGTGACTTGATGCCAATTGCAACTCGTACATTTTATCTGGGATTCCGGTTTCTGCATCTAATAACTTCTTCATTATTTCTCCCTAATGGAATATGCCTCCTTTAGAGATAAGCTTTCACGACCATCATTGATTTTCAGCCATACACAATTTTGTTTCCCAGGCCTTATATTTTGACTGAGAATGAGGCTATTGAGGCAGCCAAGCGCCGTTCCTTGCTAACGCACAATTTGGCTGTAAATTGTAAGATGCGTATTGCGTTGTAGTCAAGTAATAGTAGCGCGAGACAGAACGCAGAGCTTGGTCAATACGCACTCGCGCAGCGTCGGTCCAGGCATAGCACCTGCGTGGCGCAATCCCCTAACTTAGCCCAATTGTTAGGGTGCAAATAGACCAGTTTCCTATCTGTACTTTATTTAATCTATGATAATAATATCCGGCATTTATATGCGCGTTATTTACCGAAGTACCATAGCGCTTGACATTATTACACTGTTATTAGGAAATCGTCACAATCATTTCACCTCAACTAGATCGCAATCTTAAGGCGCAGACCTATTGGAATTTAGATTTTAATATTCCCCTAGTAGTCCCCCAATGCGCTTGGGTCGACGAAGCAATCAAGATTTAATGTCTTGCCCAAGGACATTACCCGTTGGCCGAAGCGGGGCTAGAACTCGCGACCTCACGATTCGGAGTCCTGTGCTATTCCACTAGACCACACAAGCTCCCATCGCACATCCAAGTATTTGTGAAAAGACAAGACCTGCTTTCAAACAAGGTGAGACTGTTCTATTATGTCAGAATGTGATTTTGGAAATGTAAGCAATTCTATTTACACTTTGCCTCCCTGACATTCAATACATACAGTCTCAGTCCCTCAGCACACTTTCAGAATTTTGTTGACTACAATCACCATGAGAGCACAATCCATAATTACCATTGCCAGCTAATGAGTTTTGTATATCAGTTTCAATGACATATGATTGTGTCTTGTTCAAATGAATTCACAATTAAATGTAATTTCCGGGGTAATTTACATGCAAGCACTAGCAAACTTAGGACTAGAATGTATGATATCATTCCCAAGCACCAGAATCATGGATACCTTCCATATTGGTTGAGCTTACCGGACCATTACACCGTCGCTTTCTTATTCCATTGGGTCGGTCTATACTTGGCCACCAAACAAAATATTCTCTACCAAACATTTGGTAGCTTGACGTATGACTCCGATAACTTCAACACCGAGTTAAGACCAAGTAAAATTTTGCGCCAAATTGCACATTTGTTGAATTAAATCAAGGAAAAATCATTGAACCGGCATCAAATGTTCGTTACCAGTCTCTACTTTCAAGTCGATCGCAAATATTTGGTGACAACACAACCAAACGTTTGTAGCGAAAATTTTGTTTGAAGGTCGTATATAGACTGACCCATCCTGGTGAATTCAGAGATCCATCAATTGTATCAGTCAAATTCAGCAATCATCATATGAGTGCAAGAAAGCCGTATCTACAATAGCTGCTATTTTCATAAACTTGCACTGCACACTGTAAATGCGCAGTCTTGGTTGTCACCAAAACAAGTTGACATTTGGCAGGGAATTTTGAGGTTTGTTTTGAAATTCTAGTGACAAGCTGTTAAATAAATATACCTTATGGCTGCCATTGCAGATATGATTTTTTGTACTTTCATGAATAATTGCCCTATTGTTCGGAAGTTGCATTAAGTCGTTGGTCCATGTATGAATGCTCCACACCATAGACCTGTGCATCAGTGTATTCCTTGTAAGTTACAATATTGAAGAGGGGGACAGTTTTGCTAAGTATAAAAGGTATGAAATAAAGTAATTTTTACCTTGACTAGTGGACTACTGTGTGTAATGGAAGACTCTGCATTAAACTGTGTTGACAGCTTGCCAACTCCTGCTAATGCACTGGCATAGTCCCGGTCAGACTTGATCTTGTGTTGGATCACTTTCTTCAAGGTATCCAGAAGTTTGAGTTCGTGATCATTTAGTCTTAAGATAGAATCATGAGCGGATTTGTCTTGCAGATCAGTACCAAAGCCCATGCGACTAGTACCAGCACTTCTTGCCTGTGTGCAGGAATAAGAACAACAAAAAGATATGTCAAAAATCTACAAACAATTTGTAAAAGTTCAAATCGTCATGTGAGTGCAAGAAAGTAGTATCTGCAATGGCTGCCTTAAGCTATATTTATTTAACACTTCCTCAAAATATCCTTGTCATATGTCAGTGGCTCTTGAAATGGTTCTTCAGGTGACGGTCCTGAAGAACCATTTCAAGAGCCACTGACCCAAGACTTGACATTATACAGAGTGCAATCTAAATTAATGACAAATGGCAGCTATTGCAGATACGACTTTCTTGCACTCACATGACGAAATGACACATGAATGCTGGATAGGTACTCACATTGTTCAATATCACAGAACTGATGACTTGTATGCAATTTGGTTTCTGCATGGTTTCATCATTTGTGAGGGTGGGGTGGGGGAGTACCAATCTAAAGCCCCAAAATGATTACTTTTAAGCCTGATCCATTCTTTTTTTTTATGAGCTATCATTTTTTATTTGGTGCCGCTAGTCTTTCATTTTTACATTCTCTAATCATTATGGAGGCTTGGTGATGAAAACCATCAACTGTTTGGCATCAAATACTCAAAGTGTGGTACACTGATATCTTATCACCAAGCCTCTGTTATAATTAAAATTGGAATAAGGCCAAAAAAAGAAACAAGTTTGTTTCTGGTAATCCGCACATGTTTCTGTATTTACATATTTCCTGCAATAATTTTTAAAAAGCGCATATCGCATTGTACTTTTCACACATGTTACAAGAAACAAATTTTGGGTTTTTTCTGGCCTTATTTTAGTTGCGCCAAATATTTGGCAGCTCATGAGAACTGTGTCTGGGTCTCAAGTCTTGATCACAATTGCACCTCCAGCAACATACATCATTAACTCGCTAGACTAAGGCTCGATCTACCTGTGCAAGAAGCAAAATTGGAGTCCTGAACTTTCAGATGACAACTACAGATTTTTCAAGGAAAAGGAAGCCTTTGCAATTTCAAGATTTTAACTTTTAACCCCCCCCCCCCAAAAAAAAAAAAAATAATTTTGATATTTAGTGATGTTTGATGGAGCATTATGGGGAACAACAACAACAAAAAGAAGTCATTTCAACTTTGAATTCAAAAATGTTACAAATACATGATGCTTAGTGGGCAACAGTATAATAGTATTATCAAAATTTTTTGAGTACCACCTGGGACTCAGTAACATTTGCAAATTCAGGACTATTCTGAGTGCACCCAATGCAGGGGCCGATTTCACTAACATTTAGCGATGGTCGCTAACTCCGTTTCGATCGCTAAACTCCAAAACCGATCGCTAATATCCACTATTAAGCGATCATTTTTGGAGTTAGCGATCAAAACGGGGTTAGCGACCATCGCTAAATATTTGTGAAATCAGCCCCAGATATTGTAAAGGCCCTTTTTACAATCACCAGCAATGTAACTGGCTCTAGACCTTTCCACTATTTTAAAATCCTACACAGTTGTTCTGTAATGATTAGTTTTGTTAACAGAAACGTACAGCAGTTGACGTTGCAGTAACAAACCTACTCCATATCCTGACCCACATATTCTATACCTATTCTAGCACTTCACATGACATTTCCTTGACCACATTTCCCCTCAGTCTCCTTCCTAACATTTATTCCTTCCACTTTTCCACATTAATATAAGGCAATGAAAAGCATTTTCAGAAGCTAAATTTGGAATTTTTTTGTTAGTAACTGGCATATTGAGAAATATAGTAGATTATATAAGACAGAAATTTCTCCAAAAATGCTTAAATAAGGAAACATTCTAAATTTTAATAATTGTAAGTTCAATGACTGAAAATTCCTTATGTTAGAAAGTTTATAAAAATGGGTATCTTTGGAGTGACTCTTCCCAACCTTGATGGATTGTTTTTGAAATATGCATAGTACAACTATATTTTTTTCCTATGCAATTTTGAATTTGAATTATTAATATAGCCTTCAACAACTCACTAGCTTCTTATACAGGAGCATATCGTTGTCGATTTGTGATGAATCCACAGTTGATATTCAAATAAGCGCGTCACGCGTGTCACGCACGGCACAGCATACACGGAGGTGCGTTTACGCAGTGCACATAAATTGGCGCACTGTTCATCGCGTCGGGAACTTGAGTACTTGCAATGACTGGCACTTGTGTACAGTTGAAAACGACAAAGCAACTATCATTTAAAAACTAGCATTTTGTTTCAGATTCTTCAAAGTATTTTTTATTGAGATGAGTATCTGTTAAATTGAAAATATTTAGAATCTAATTATACGTTTTCAGGAAGATTTTCGTTGTTGAAAGGTATTCAAACATGCTACAGAGTTGTTCATCGCTAATCAACAACTCTGCATCCAATGCGTCGGCGTATTTTTTTATCACACTCGGGTGGCTAAAGCCACCCTCGCGCAATAAAAAATACGCAGACGCATGGATGCATCGTTGTTGATTAGCGATGAACAACTCTGCAGCATGTTTGAGTACCTAATTGTATTGTGAAATACAAGAAACCATTTCATTTTTTTCTGCTTGATTCAATATAAAACCATTTTCTAGTTTAAATTTTACTAATGGCTGTTTTTTGAAAAAAAAAAAGGAATATCTCAGTAATTGAATGAAAAATCTCAGTCTGTTGGGCCAATAAGTAATTGAAGCAATCTCAGTAATTGAATGAAAAATCTCAGTCTGTTGGGCCAATAAAACATTTTTTGGTCATGGACACGACTGGAAGCTAGGTATCTAAATGTGATTTTGAGATGTATTCTTCTTCAATACTACATGCAGACAAGTAATAGACCAAGTCTTGTTCCCTCGGACCCTGTCGTGGTGCGAATAGGGCCGTCGCGGTACGAAGCACACAGCGAGGCGTACCGCGAGCCGAAAATCACTAGCTGTTTGTTATGTTGGACATTAAGAGTATTAAGGGTGACAGACATAGGGCACTAAACTGGTGGCAACAAGTAAAAATAAATGACACTGCTAAGGGGTGCACCATTAGATTTCCAGGAGGAGCAGGAAGTTTGTAGGAAAAAAAATCCCCCTCCACAGGCAGGAGGAAAAAAATCCCCCCTGAACATGGAATAGGCAGAAAAACAGTAATTTCCAGGGAAACAAAATTCGCTCGCGAATGGGGCGCGAAAAAAAAAAAACAACCCCGAACCCAACTTCCTGCTTCCTCTGGAAATCTAATGGTGCACCCCTAAGTTATGTGGCAGTATGTCTATATATCTATCAAAAATATTGACTGGGAAATATTTTTGACATTGACCATGAATTCAATCAAGGGAATACCAAAACAGTTCTGGTGCCCATAGCTACAAGATCAATCTCAGGTCACAAGACAGAATGACATTGACCATCAATTCTTCAGGGGGATACTAATGCAGGATGATGGCTATAAGAGTCATTCTGTTGGCATAAAATGATGTAAGAAAACTAACACTAACCATGAATTGAGTCTAGGGGAACCTGCAATGCCAGGCCAATGTCAACAAGATCAATTGCTGGACACAAGATGACATAATAAAATTGACCATCCAATGGTTTTATGGGAAGCTGTAATGCCAGTCTGATGTCTATGAGATTAATGTGTGGTCACAAGATGATATAACTTCACTGGCCATGGATTGAAACTAGGGGAAGGCCTACAGAGCCTGGCCAATGTCTGAAGTCACAAGATGATAACCAGGTGCGTAGCCAGGATTGCGTACCCCCGGGGTGCGCAATAATTCCCAGCTCAAAACAGGGACCAGTCCAGGGTTCGTAGGGGCACCTGCCTATATTGCACGGGTAGCCAAATGTATTATTAGCAGTAATTAGGACTACTGTGCCCTTTTTTGTTGTTGTTTAATTGATGTTTTTATTTCTTTTTTCTTTATCCAATTTTTTTTTGTAGACCCCCGGGGTGTGCACGCTCCTTTAGCACCCCCCTGGCTACGCCAATGATAACAACACTGGCCATATGACTGGCCATGGATTGAAACTAAGGGAAGGCCTACTACAGAGCCTGTCCAATATCTACAAGATCTATCTCTGTAGTCAAATGATGACATATAACAACAATTACCATGAAAATAAACAGTATGAAGGCCTACGGAGCCATGCTTAAGTCCACAAGAACAACCTCTGTAGTCAAATGATTATATAACAACACCGGCCATGAAATATTTAGGGGATGGCCTATAGAGCCAGGCCAAAATCCACAAGATCTATCTCTGGTCACAAGGCAACCCGGCACTTCCTTTACTAAACCTCAAATCACCTTATCTAATAACTCCAAACAACTCGTATCAATGTTAGGCTTAATCCTTTCCTAATTAACCATCACTTATTTGTACCCGATAATGAAAACCAACATATACGGGCTAATTAGTGATATACCTTTAAGTATCTCTACAGAGCTACCAAAAGTAGTTGCACTGGACAAAAAGAAAAGTTATTGCTAAGGTAGAAGTAGATTAGGGAAAGTGGGCACTTTTTAAAACCAATACTATTATAGGGCTGGTATCGACAAGCATTTTCATATCCAACATCCCCCAAATTGAGCGACTGACAGCAACACTGTCAACAATACATTTTTGCCAATGCAGCATAGGTGATATAAATTACAAATTGTACCACACTGCTGCTAATAATATGGCGATAGAATTTACATTGTAATCAATGTGATTATGTTACGATAGAATGTCATAATGAAAATAAGGAAATAAGCACGGTGGAAAAATGCAAAAATCAGAATAAGGTATAAAATTAGTGGAGTCTCTGGATTCTGAACCCAGGACCTCTCCAATATCCATTCCAATCTGGATTCTGAACCCAGGACCTCTCAAATATCCATTCCAATATGGATTCTGAACCCAGGACCTCTCCAATATCCATTCCAAACCAATGTCTTCCTGGGATACATAGGCCTACTACCCAAGAGCTCAAATTTGAAAAACGCAACATTTTGGCTCATGTAGTCAAAATATTAAATACTAAGTGTTAAAATGGAGGACATAATAAAACGTATGTTAAAGCATTGAAACGGAGGATGTATCCTATGTTTTCTCCCTGGATTTTTCTTGGATCATTACAAAAATCAGAGGAAATTGTGACGTCAATTGATCTTGAACGATACAAATTGCAACCATTACTGATTTCCTGATCTCAATATTTCTAGGTACTTCCTTTTTTCCGTTATGTCAAATGCAATCATGATCATGAATGTCAAGAAATCAAGTCTGATACGATAAGAATTATATTTCAATTTGAGTCAAATTCTAACACATATTCACATGTACATTGTAGGTCAAAAAGTGGTCTATTCCTTTACTGTACAATACTGTTAAGGAATTCATTTACTCTTAACTTTGAATCAAGTTTTGGAGCAACCTATTCAGACAGTTCAGACAGTTTTATTTTCCATATCAATATTTACAAACATATTAAAAATGTACATAAAAGCAAACAAATCAATATGGGGGATGTGATTGAAAGGCCAGGAAGGCCTGATGTAATCACAACCCAGAAAAAAAAAGACAAAAAAAAAAAAAAAGACAAAAACCAAAGAAACTACAAAAGTCACTTATGCTCCAAACAAAGTTTTGCTAATAATAATTTGATAGCAGGTGACACTTCAGTTGTTTACGAAAGTGTTTTATTGACTTTGATTTTTTTATTTTGTGATCAATTGCATTCCAAAGAATAGGACCAGACGTTTTAATTGATTGATCTGAGAAAACCTTTTTATTTCTCTTTGGAATAAAGTCATTACCGTGCCTAGTGTGATATTCATGTAAATCCCTATTTTTGGAAAAGAAGCTATCGAAAATTGGAGAAAGCATTTTCATATTAAATGGGTCCACTTCTGCCAAATTTATCTATGAAATTTTGAATTCTATCTACCAAAAATTTTGGAAAGTTTTCAAAACAACCCAGAAAAATTTTGGCAGATAGAATTTAAAATTCATTATTAAAATCTTCGAATAGGTTCCATTTCAATATGAAAATGCTTTAAAATGTTCTCAAATTTTCACAGGTTGCTCCAAAACTTGATTCAAAGTTAAATGAATACCTTTTCTGTAAGTAAACTGACGTGCTTCTGCTCCAAAAGGCGATTTCAAACCCAAAAGTATATGACATGTGGAATTTTCATTTAGCAAACATGTTCCCGAAGTATGTTCCTAAGCCAAGCATGCTCATGGAGCAACTATCAGGCATGAGATTGAACCTTCCTGAAAAAAAAAACTGGAAAGTCTGGGAAATTGTTTAAAAAATGCAAAACAAAATTGTTGACATAAAAAGCTGGAACCAGTTGAAAAGTTGGAAGATCTCATGCCTGAACTGTGTTAAATATGCTTCCGAAGTTCATGAGCATTCTCAATCTCAGTACGGCTCTGAAGAATTACAATTCAACTTAATATTTCATATGTGAAATATGCTCCTGGAACATTTGCCCTAGGACCATATGAGAACACATCATTAGGTCAAAATCACATGCTAGCAAATTCAAATCTGTGGAAATCTCTCCGGGGAAATCTCCCACATGGAATAGTTGTCCTGAGACAGGAAACATCTCGTCCTGGAATGATAGAAGGCTTCTCGAAAAATAATGGTTACATATGGTACAGGTAGCATCAAAAATGACCATGTGATTATGCAGTTTAATTTATGGAAATCTGAGGATTTGATCCAGGAAAAGGAAATATCCCTTCCCCTCACAGTGCTGTTGAACCAAGGTTGCCAATGCTGATACTGCAATGGGATAGAATATTGGAAGAGCTTAGAGGATGGGGTTGACTAATGTTTTTGATTTCATGTATTTTAATAATATTTATATACAGTGGAAACTTGATAACACAAAAACGCATAACTTGAAAGGAACTTCAAACTCTGACTTTTTTCCTATTGTTTTATCATGTATTTTTCATGTTTAACACAAAAGAAATAGTACGAAATCCATGTAAGTCAAAAGCAAGTGACCATCCCTACCAGCGGCGTAGCTAGGGGGGGGTGGCAAGTTGCCCCAGGCGCCACCTCTAGGGGAGCGCAAAATCGCCCCTACATGAAAAATAATTGGACCAACAACAAGGGACATACTGCTGAAATTAGCAAATTTTTGCCTAAATTTTTTGCGCGCTCCGCGCACCCTTAATATTTCGGTACTTTTTAGCTTAAATTAGTAAATACAACTGCAAAAAACGCAAAAATTTTTGCGCGCTTCGCGCACTGGATAAAAAATTTGGCAAATTTTAGCAGAAATTACCCATTTTAGCAAAAAGGGAGTAGTTTTTCAAAGCTGTTGGAATTTTTTTTTTATGGGGGGGGGGGTACTAGTTTCAATTCTTGTCCCGGGCGCCAGACACCCTCGCTACACCGCTGATCCCTACTGTAAATTTTACATTGCATCCTTGAAGGATTCATGTCTGTCTGTGAGATCTTTCTGATGTTTAGGCTTTCAAGTAAGCTTACTGATGCCCCATACTATAAATAAGCCAGAGCAGTAGCAGTACCAGTACATACAATGCACTTGATTTTTATTGTCGGCGATCTGTTATGGTTAACTCAAAATTTGCTTAACACGAAAGCACATTCTTGGCCCCGACAATTTTTTGTTAACAAGTTACAACTGTACTGTCTTGAAATTTGTCGTTTATTTCTGTAGTTATGATGAAAAAGGCATTTTTTCCCAAAAAATATTAAAATAACATTCAGATGTTTAATTTGCTTGGCCACAATATTTTACCTTTTGATGAGGTTAGTCACAAATGTCTGTCTTCCTTATCTTTAAATGAGTTTTCTTGGTTTCACAAAACTTTTTCAGTCTGTTGTCATACAGTTACACCACACCAAACATTACAAATCAGGTATTTCACATGTACAAAGTTTGCAGTTTTTAGATAAGAATATGTCATAAAACTTATTTGCTGATAAATGTTTGCGTTTCAAGGGTGCCAGTCATAAAGCGGAAACTGATGCTTGCGATTGCTATAACTGTTCAGAAGTAACTTATAACACAGGTCAATGTTCTGCACATAAAGTGCACTAAGATGGTGAATAATCACTAGTCTTTCAATTTCAATTTAATTCAAAATTACCAGAACAAAAAACATGAAAATAAAAATATCTTGTTAGAGATTTATTACAAGAAGTGCATGGCCTAGTAGTTTCAGCTTCTGACTTGTAATCGTCAGAAACTGAATACCAGTGGTTCAAATCTGCTGGGGTAAAACTAATGTCCTTGATTAAGACATACCCTCACATAGCTTCACATGTAAATTCACTACTGATTTATGAAGTAAGCTTCACTGGTATAAAATATTTCAATAATGTTTACAACACCATTCTGATGGTGGTAAGAATGATGTTGTAAACACTATTTTGTACAGTGTACTTCTTTAAGTAACTGATCGACTAGGATTCATACAGCACCCAAATCATGTACACAAATATTTTTTAGATAAACAATAACAGAACTCATAAATGGCTTACGTACATCCATAATGATACACATAAGTTAGGCCAAGTAAAAAAATATAACAGTTTCTCGTCCTCACGCGCATGCGTTTTGGCTGCCGCATAAAAAAAAATGCAGAATATGAAACACAAGCAAGAGTCAGATAACTCAAAAGAGGCTCGAAAGTGGCTATCCTTGCAAGGTAAGGGACCGTTCAATGATGCAAAAAAAAAATGATCGCAGAAAATTTTCGGAGACCGCCTTTTTGTCCTCAAAAAATTTTTAAGGGTCCCCCTTTTCTGTGACAAAAATTAGTGATCAACCCCACAAAAAGCATGTAAAGTAAATGTTTACCGGAAAATTTGTGGTGATTTTTTTCAAGTCCCCCCCCCCCCTTTATGAGAGTGAACAATTTTAAGGGCCCCCTTTTTGCATCAGCACCCCCTAACAAGTGTTTGTGAACGGTCCCTTTAAACTTCTCAGCTGACTGATTACTGACACCAATGATACCATACAGGCATGACCTGGGGAGGAAGTCTCTTACTCGTGTGTAACTATGGATTCTTGGTTACCATGGTAACACATCCTTCATACAACAAGTATTGCACTGATATCTACAAATTGATCACATGGTTGTAGCAGAAGTCAACTGAAGTTCAACGACTCTTTGGATTTGACCATCACATTGATACAACACAGCAATTTTCCAGCCCTCTCTATTTCAAACAGGAACTTCCAACTATACCCATTCCTCCTTTGACATATGTAGGGTACTCGTGGCGATGGCGGAAAGTTGAAAGTTTGAAAAGTAAATTATTCTGGGAAAGGAAATTATTCACAGTAAAATGGGCTTGGTTCAATTTTTCAAAATTTATACCCCGTTCAGACACACTAAAAAGTCGTCTTGAGTTGATATCGAGCAAGGTTGGCCGGTATTTCCCGGGGCGGGAAATACCGGGCGGTAAATACCACCAAGCAAATTTTAGCTAAAGTGGGAAATACTGGGAAATACTGGGAAATACTTGAAAAAGAAGTGATTTCAAAGCTTTTGTGCTTTGAAACATTAATAATATTAATTAACTACCACAGAGAAGCTCATATAAGACACAAAAATCATTCCCCCAGGGTGGGCAGGGGTAAGTAGTGTTTTCAGTGGGATATACAGTACATGACAATTTATGTCTGTAAAATATACTTTATGACTTGTAAAGCATCAAGTATTTTAAGATTTGTGAACAGAGTGTACATTTTCTATCAAAGCGGGGAAGTGACAAAAAAGAAATATATCAGTGATTTGTGTTAGTTCATTTAATAGTATCCTTTTGGCCAACTGTAACACTCGTAAGGAATGTTCACTTGAAAAATATATATAATCAACAGCCGTTTTGAACCTACACAGCACTAAAATTGCCAAAGTTAAATCATACATGTGCTAGTTTTTTGTGTGTGTTTGTGTGTGTCTTTTGTTGATCCATATGTAAATTACACCTGTTGAATCAAATAATCTGACCCCTCAACATCTCAACACCCGAGCAGCATCATGTATCATTATAGACATTGATGAATATAAAACATGCCTGATTGCATGTTTTTGTCATAGATAATATAATTATTCAAGTAAACCAATTTAAAATTGTTCACATAACATTCTAATGAGAAAACATACTTAAATGGGGAAGCGGGTTGGCGCAGCGTTACTTCCCTCGCCTTGCACCAATGAGGTCCCGGGTTCGAGTCCCGCTCCCGGCGCTTTATGTGCATTTGGTTTTCAGTCCATGCTCGCTTCCGCAGGTTTTTCTCCGGGTACTCCGGTCTTCCTCCTGCATCTAAAACTGTCACTTGATTTGTCCATCTGAGTCTGCCCCACCCAGGTTATGGGAAGCTGCACAAAGGGTGAATATTACAACCGAAGTACCGATAGAATGTGCTCTACGGAAGCACTTCTAAGTGAAGTGAAATGGTTGTGACGATCTACCTGCAGCGAATCACGAGCGCTTTGTTTCGCGCTATACAAAAGCTGTACATTATTATTATTATTTAATAAGGATAACCCCCATGGGATCTTGAAAATAGATATTTAGTGAATGGTATTTCCCAGGTATCGACCAGGTATTTCCCGGTATTTCCAAGTATTTCCCGGTATTTCCCAGTATTTCCCGGTATTTCCCAGTATTTCCCACCTAGGCGGGAAATACTAGTATTTCCCGGGAAATTGCCAACCCTGCTATCGAGTCCATTTTTAATTTCAAACACGACCTTGGATAAGCGAAAAGTCACTCAACTGTTCACACATGCTACGATTTTGAAGTAGAATTGAAATTAACTTTACTCGTTCCAGGTCAATGCCCTGTAGAAGTAACAACGAATTCAACTTGACTTACGACGACAGGTGTACACACATACGAAAAGCTGTTGGTTGTCATCGTTAGTCGAGTTACATTGACTAACTTACGCGACGTAACTTGCTTTTTAGCAAGTTGAAAATTCAATGTAAGACAAAGTTGACTTGATCTGTTCACACACAAGTGAATTTTGAACTTGATATAACTCGAATACGACTAAAGACGACTTTTTGCCTCTGTCTGAACAGGGAATTAGGTTTCAATGTCATATGAAAGACGACCACTGAAGAGATCTAAGTTGCAAATTTTAGCTAAATCAGTCAAACCAATTTGATTTTAAGGACAATTTTGTATTTCAGAACCACCTATACGTTACTGTGTAAAATTGATTATTCTAATTCTACAGACACATTTGATGTATATCTCCAAAACAGAGCACAACTCAGCCATGAAATTTTACATGAGTTATGAGAAAAATATGAGGAACTATATGGTACAAAATCTCAAAAGGTTTGAAAAAAATTGAGGCAATCGGACCATACTCAGGCCACATTCTTTAATTAACAATGTCATAAAAATAACCATAAATTCAATTTACGACCAGATTGCTAGATATTCTGTAGGCTACCTTGGATTTAGAACTCTTAATTTGAAATCTCACAATTTCTTCTGTTTCTATGATATTATTGAACAAAAATATCAAACTTGGTAAAAATTATAAATGTCGATACATCTCCAACAAAAATGTATACACATCTTTTGCTAATTATGACCACATAACTTTTGCTTATTGTTTTAATTATGGTACTTTGTTAAGGGCAAACACTGATATAATTTCTAGACTTATTTGTGTGAACTTAGTCCACTGAAGATGAGAAATAAAATTTCTCTAAAACTGCTTGTTTTTTTAATATTAAAAATCATTATTCTATTTTTCAGCAAGCTAGGTAAACTAGTTTCCCAGGCTATAAGTAATTGGTCCATAGAAATACTTTACAACTGACCTACATGAAGTACAAACAAAAAAACATTCTATTTTTACCAAAAGTTAATAAACCTTAACAGAAGTCAATAAATTTACGTCTATTCTTGATCATAAATTTTACAATTTTAGCATCCAAATTGCCCATACTGTTAACAAAAACAATTTTATTTATTTTCTACATGTAGTACATTATACATGACGTTGAACTGATTAAGGAAATTGCTGTATTTTGTAAACTCCAACTGTGTATTGACACAAGGCCGACAGTAGTGACACAGGGCTGACGTCACTATACCACAGTAGCGCAGCTGGGTTTAGTCAAATTTGTCTAGTTTATCATGCACTTTTTTTCAAAATAACATTGACATTATTTACCATACTGATTATACATACAAACTTGCAAACTCTTTTTCTCTGAAAGAAACTGCTCTTTCAATATATACTAGAAAATAAAGATGGTTAATATTCTTAAATAGCAGAAGCATAGATGTCAAGGGATTAGGGGTTACCAGGGGGGTATTGCTCCGGTAATTGCCTCTCAATCTCTTGACAATCTTAGCGGAAAATGAAAACATCAAAAATCATAAAAGAAGTACTCTGAAGTAGCTCTTGAGCTTCTAAAATTCCTTACTAAATTTTGAAATCCAAGGAGTAAAACTTTTTATTTTATTTTGACATGGCGGCCATGTCAAAATAAAATAAAAAGTGATGGCCTATTTTGTAATAAAACACATGTCCAGTCAACACAAAATAACTGTGAGTTTGCAATTTTTTACAATGTATATGATTTGTGAAGTGTAAAGCACAAGTGAACATTTATTTTTAGATTCATCTAGAAAATGGAAACCTGAAAGTCATTATGTATATACACTGTAAATATATTCAAGCATAAAATTGGAATGATAACTTCCTAGTTTATTTTCTGGCCTTAATTGCTTATATATCTTGATTTTAATCATTTCATTTTATTAGAGAGATACATATATTATTTTTGTTAATTTGAATACATTAAGTTTAGTTGATATGGACTGAATTTAAGATTATCCTTTTCACAACACCTAGAAACAGAAAAGGCATGTTGAACAAAATTTCAATCGTCATTTCAAAGATCCAATCTACAGAATTCTGCTTTTTTTGTTACAAGGGCTAGATAAACTGTGTCATTTTTGTAGTTACTTTCATTCAGAATTTTTCTCTTGGTCATTATGTTAAATTTTATTTGGAATGAACATTTTCATTTTAATTTTCTCTCATGGTGTAAAATTTTTGCCATGGTGTAAAATGTTTTACCATTTACCAAAATATTGATTATGGTGAAATATCTTTCGCATCACGACACATTTTGCAATGATTACTATTTACTCATCTGTAGTATTTTGATAATTCATTGTACATTACTTTCATTGGGAATCACTGTTTACAAACAAAACAATATTAGCTTATTAGCTTAGTCTTTTCATTATAATCTGTAATCAGTCCTTGACAAATCACTGCGGATTATATTTTGAAGAAAAAATTTGCTCACTTCTTCATATTTCTTCAATGACAAAAATTTTCATTTGGAATGTTTGTCACTGTATGAATTTCTTATTATTCTAATTGGAGCTTTAGGGGATTATTCTGATCGCTAATATGGTCTAGAAACTCAAGGTCAATATTGAATAAGTTGTCTGGTGTGCAGATCCAAAACAATCTACATCTCTGTACAACATTTTGCATCAGATGGACAGAGATCCAAATCAATCTAGATCTGCACAATTGTGTTATGCATAAGATACGCTATGGTCACAAGTAACACAAATCATACACACTCTTAAACATGCGTAAATGGTCGTCACACTTAATGAACCTGAAAACAGCCTAGATAAAGATCTGGATTGGTGATCTGGATCTCAGATATGGAGATAGGAAGTTGCCCCATATTTTACTCTTACTTGGTTTCATCTAATTCCAGTTAGAATCTTCCACCCTAAATCAAACTATCCTTAAAGGAGCTTGGTCCGATTTTTCAAAATTTAGTTTTCAATGTCAGATGAAAGATGACCAATAAAGAAGCTAAGTTGGAAATTTCAGCTGAATCAGTCAAACCGTTTTAATTTTATGGCCAATTTTGTATTTCAGAGCCGCCTATACGTTACTGTATAAAATTAATCATGGTTACCATAATTAGACACATTTTCTTACATATTTCCGAAACGGAACATAACTCAGCCGTAAAATTTTACATGAGTTATGAGACAAATATGAGCAATATTTTGGTATAAAAATCTCAAAAAGTTTGAAAAAAAGTTGAAGCAAATCGGACCATGCTCCTTTAACACCATGTTAATCTCTGCTGAGTATATTACATACCACCATTTTGAAATGCAAAATTGGTGTCTAGGATTCAGGCTAATCCTCTCTTTACTCATTGGTCAGAATTATTCTAGTTATCAATTTTTGAACCAATCACAGACGTTGTAAGAAACGTGTCCTAAATTAAATTTTTCAGTTCAGCTTTCTTTAAAGATACATTAGTTGTTATTGATTACAACAGGCAATTTTGTGCTCCCGAACAACCATGAAAATCATTAGATGGCTGTCACATTTGGAGTTGAATTAACTTTCTACTTGTTTCGTCTTCTTACAAAATGTTCATATTTCAGCTTAAATTCCAAGGTTTAAAAGTTTCCAGGGACCTGGATGTAAACCAAGCATATGTTGTACCTGGCTTTGGGCCATTAGATAACATTAAACCTTTACAATCTTTCAAATTCACAAAAATAAATTTTGATTGTCATCATTTTCAGTACAAGACATTTGTTCATTTTTGCAGATATTTCTGAAATAGGTTTAGACCCGGAGACTAGGGCAGTAAGTGGCCATTGGAAATAGACATGAGCGGAATTCCCGGCGGTTGGAGTGAGAGGAAAACTGCCATGCCTCCTGACTGCTATACATAGCAGACAAATGTTAGCAAAACATCCTGTCAATTTCCTTGTGACATTTTCAGACCAGACCATGAGTAAAAAATTCTGACATCTAGAACCATCATGCAAATAATGTCTATTTTATCAAACTGTAAGCTTTATTTAGCAGGCAGTGAAAAGTTTTTAAACAAAAGCTGTACACCAAAACAATATGAATTCCATTGATATCTCCTCAACTGTCACTTATTCAATGTTATTAACTTGTAAGTAAAATGTGCTATTCATTCTAATAAGATTATTTCTAATTTTACCATAGAATGTATTTTATTTTTACCGTCTACTATTTACGTGTTACTTGTTAGTATTGTACCTGTTCTTGGCAATGATATGATTGGTTTCCAAAATTATTAAATAATATTGCAGGCTCATTCCATAGAAAATTAAACTTTCTTTGACTTCAAGCAAAAAAATCAGCCTTTTTTATTTGACCACATTAGCAGGTTTTTCAGTCATATGTTTATTGCTTGGTACGTGAGAAGTATTTCCTAATCAGAAATTGTAAAATTTTTCTATCCGTGCATGAATGAGCACAAGTCTTTATTCAAAAATGTCACAAACATTGCCAAAAAGTTACACCAAAATGTCACAAATGTTACCAAACCAAAAATGCATTAAAAGAAATCCTGACTATATAATTTCCTACAACTTTTATGAACTATTTGTAAATATGTTACCCATCATCTGTGTAAAGCGCAATAAAAATTTCACTAACATGTGAAAGAATTTTTACTTTGAAGTCATTTATGGAGCAAAAAACTATTTTCGTGCGATGTCACAAACATTACCGACCATTACATGAACTTTATTCAGGAATTTGGCAATGAATTTTATTTTTAAAACCTACATGTCTTCACCTTCACCTTGTTTAGGCTTTTCGCCGAGGAAACCCAACCAAGTAAGCTGAAAGAAGCTTATCTTTAACAGGGCTCCAAGATGGGTTTTTTTTTTTAAATTCAGTTTTGAATGCAGGAGGAAGACCGGAGCACCCAGAGAAAAACCTTCGGAAGCGAGCATGGACTGAAAACCAAATGCACATAAAGCGCCGGGCGCGGGACTCGAACCCGGGACCACATTGGTGCAAGGCGAGGTAACTACTGAAACCCAGGGTACGAATTCGCCGGTATCGCATCGCGAAATGCGATGCAATATTAACTAATTGCGACACACTTCGTCATATGCATCGCAAGACGTGCGATGCATTTTTTCTGGTCAAACTTTCAATAATATAAATCGTAATAATTTCATTTTCAAATGTTTCTGGATCAAAATTGAGTGACAATTTAGTTTTTCCGATCAAACTTTCTATCGTAAGGATTTCATTCTCAAATGTTTCGAGATCAAAATTGAGGGACAATTTACCTAGGCAGCAGCTCAACAAAAAGATTAATCTTTTATTAATATCAGCCCTTCAATGCCACGTTTTCAGTTAGTAGTACTGCCTTGTGCAGAAAATAATTTTGGTTGTTTACAAGATTGTGCTTTATGCATAGCATTAAAATGGCTTCCGTTCTGATGACTTAGAAGCAGAATTTCCATGCCAAAATAACCCGATTTTGAGGACATTTGTTGGTATAAACAATTATTTCCGCAACACTAATGATACAAATATTTACTATGGATACTTATTGGGAAATCTTAAAGCCATTTTAGCAAATTATATTCATGAAATCGTCGGGTAGTGAGAGGATCAAAATTCTGCAACCATGTTTCCATGCTGCATACACAATGCTACTATCAATATTTTGGTTATTTAATTAAGGTAAGGTTAATTAATCTTAACACACCATTTATGGAAAGGGACATGTTTTAATTTTTCCTTTGTAGGCCTACTTCATTTATTTTCTGGAGGTGATTGTACCCACTCCAGCTCACTCCCCCCTCGCCAAAAAAAAAACAAAATAGCACAGAATGCAAAAAAATTCCTGAAATACTATAATGCTTCATATACTGTCCGGAGCATATCTCAGAAACCGCATGCCCTACGTTAATGATATTTGATGACTGGGTAGACCTGTAGCCGAACTGGATCCAGCAACATTTCGGCGCAAAATATGCTAATTAAGTATCTAATTTGCATAATTTATGCATAAAATGGTTTAAATGGCATATATTTTACAAACCGAGCACCCTACATGTACATTCATGAAATTTAATGGGTAGGTGAGGATAGAGCTGGGCTTTTGCCAGCTGCAATTTAAGTTTCAAAATATACTAATTAAGTACCTAATTTTCATAATCTATGCATAAAATGTTGCATATTTTTCACCTTTGTCCGATTTCAAAGGTTAAGGTGTCAAATTGTTTGTCATGGACCAGCAATCAAAAGTGTCAATGGGACCCCATCGTCCGACCTTAAACTGGGGTTCAAAGGTCGAAAGAAAGGTCAAATTTTCAACCTTGTCCTATTTCAAAGGTTGAGGTGTCAAATTATTCGTCTTGGACCAGCGATCAAAAGTGTCAATGGTGACCCCATCGTCCAATCTTTCCGTTGGGGTCAAATTTTCCACTTTGTACGATTTCAAAGATCAAGGTGTCAAATTGTACCCTTGGGATCCACCCCACAACTGAATGATTAAGTAGGCGGTAAATTCAGTAGGCGGTCGATACGCATGCGAGACTAGAACTACTGGTTTGCTAACCATCTTGTTGGGCTGATATGCATAAAATGCTGGGTTAAAAATGGCTCTGCCAACCATGCCAACTGTGGAAGAGTGACTAGGCTCTATAATAGGCATATGGTACGTCGAGTGAAAATTGTTTGTGTAAAAAAAATTAAGAGACAAGGATAGTTTTAATCAGTATTTATTAATCAGCAAATAACAACAATGTTGTTGTTTTTTCTTATACATAATGCATTCATAATTTTAAATACCTCCGTAAAATGAAGTTTGTTTATTTTGTGTATAAATTACACACATCTTGCATGTGCAGCAAGGTAGTTTAGCTATCAAAAGAATTGCTATACAAAACATTTTGCATAGCAAAAAAACGCTATGCAAAAGAATTTTGAATAGCAAAAAAATGCTATACAAAACACATTTTGTATAGCAAAAAACTGCTATACAAAGTTTTGGACCTGCTATGCAAAGCAAATTTTGCATAGCGGTTGTTGCTATGCAAAAAAAATCATCGAATTCGCACCCTGCTGAAACCACAAGTGAGCACAATTTATTAACAACAAACTTGTGGTTGCTAGGTTCTGTGGCCATTTAAAAGTGAATTTTTTCAATTTTTTTGGTGACAAACGTTACTTTGGAATCCCCCTGCACTTATTGGCATTACCCCACTCTCCCCTACTTTCAATTGCATTTTTGCATGGGTTGTAACAAGAGGATTTAGTGATGAAATATAGATCTCATCTCAATTTTACATTTCAGATATGTTTCATTACTAAATTCTTTTCATTACAACGTGCATGTATAAAAATCCCATTGGAAGCAAATCATGACGGGAGGGTCCTGAATATATTCTTTTTTTTTTACATTGGTGAATTATTGCTTTGTTCATGTAATTATGGCGACACACATGCAGTGGTATTTTACAAAATAATTTCGAGACTGAACTGATTATGATGATGTAACAGGTAAAAAAATTAGAAGTAAAAATTTCAGTCGCTTTAAATTTTAAAAGAGATATTCAAATCAGCATTTAATAATAAATTGTCTTCTTTCAATGTAGACATACATTTTCCTTTCTGTTTGTCATTTCCCCTTTCCATTGCACTCTTTTCCTAGTACAGTAGTAGTAATGCAAAGAGAACAGGTTCTTTCTTTCTATAAATCTTGACACCAAACAGTTTTCTGCTCATACGGGAGATTGGGTTAATAAACCATTTTGTGTAAATATGCACACCTTGATATTGGGAAACTCCACCCTTACTGAAGGAAATATATTCCGGGAAAGCAATTCATTACCAGTTCTATTACATTTTACATTTCAAGACCCGGTATTAATACTGCAGATTCATATGAGTTTTTTTTTTCATAAGTTTTTTCCTTCCAAAAAGTTCATGAGTTTCTTGTATTTTAAAGGAGTTTGGTCCAATTTTTCAAAATTAAGTTTTTAATGTCATATGAAAGATGACTACTCAAAAGATTTAATTTTTTAATTTCAGCTCAATCGGTCTAACCGTTTTGATTTTATGGGCAATTTTGTATTTCAGTGCAGCCTATACGTGTAAAATTAATTATGGTTACCATAATTGGACACATTTTCCTGTATATCTCCAAACCAAAACAAAATTTAGCCATGATATTTTACATGGGTTGTGAGTAAAATATGACCAATATATTGGTACCAAAATCTCAAAATGTTTGAAAAAAAGTTGAGGCAATAGGACCATAAAATATATTATATTCTGGTAAAGTCATGTAACTGCATACTGGTGGAATTTGACCGAAATGGAGTTGTGAACAATCAGTGGATTGAAATAGCCTACTCTACGAAACAGAAAGTAATTGCACGTATAAATATGAATCTTCTGTACAAAGAACCAACGATTTTCAGGCTGACGATTTTAATGTCCTTTCCGTTAAGAAGAATTGCGGACAGTAATTCACAGTCCAGCGATTTCATCACTGCAACATCACTCAATACGCAGTTTTACACGCGCTACGAGAAATGTGCTTTAAAATTTCAATACTGTGTATTGAGCGATGTTGCTGCGATGAAATCGCTGGAGTCTGAACACACCATAAGGCCGATGCCCCTGTTGCTCGGTTTGCTTCCCTGTGCCCAGTCCTTCTTAAAGGACTACCAACTAAGGACAACAATCTTTCATCAAGAATTTTCCAAAGTCCAAAAACTTCATCAAAGAGCAGCAGAAGATCTCAATTTCTAACTCAATACTCCTACCAAGCCAGATAAAACAGACATTTTCCATTCCAAAGTGCCACCACTGGGAATCGCACCTGGGCCCAATACATGTAAGGAGAGATCGCCAATAACTTCACTATGGTGACTCGCTGTTGCTGGGCACTGGTTCAAGGTGTCACTTTGACAAAACTTGTCAACAAATTATCATACAAAATCCAAGTTATTATAAGTTCAATTCTGATTAAAAAGGGGAAGCACCCTCTTCCTACAAATCAGTGAATGGCTTACTTAAAGTTCATCTGACAAAAAATTCCAAGCAAAATGACATAACATCAACCCAACTATATTACTAAGTTTGCTAAAAATAGTACGGAGAGCAGATCTTGGCTTAGCAATTGTCCCAAAATACAATGACAAATCACGAAGGTTAGAAATTTACGAATTAGGATACCATACAAGTAGCTATACTACAGTCAGGGCTACAATTCTTGATAGCATAGGGTTTACATACAGACCTCTTTTGGGCCGGATTTCAAAATCTCAGAATCTCTTAAATTTATCTTTTCTTATATTTTACATTTCATTCCTTTTTAAAAATGTTCATTCAGTTAAAGCCAAGCTAATCCAAATAATGCATATTCAAGGAAATTGCCTCCAGAGAGTGAATAACAGTCGGAATTTGTTGGTAGAATTCTTTTAGATGTAGGACTTAAGAAAACCTCCCACATTTATTTTCCATATGACCTTGGATTGACCAGGAATTGGACTTGGGTTGCAGAGGTTAAGGCAAGGAAAATAACGCTTCTCCAAACCATCCTCCCTTCTACTGAATTCTATATTATCTATGCCCAGTCCTCACCTTCAATGGCCCTCTTTATGCAACAAAATGGTGTGTTTGTTTTTATCGAGTTTCGAGTCAGCATTTTTGAGTTTCGAGTCAAAAAAACTGAGTTTCGAGTCAAAATTTCACATTTTTGAGTCAATCTTATGCATTTTCGAGTTAAAATTTCAAATTTTCGAGTCAGATTTCTAGATTTTCGAGTCAAAATTTCAGATTTTCGAGTTGAAATTTCACTTTTTCGAGTCAAAATTTCACATTTTCGAGTCACGAAAATGTGAAATTTCAACTTGAAAATCTAGAAATCTGACTTGAAAATGTGAAATTTTGACTTGACTCAGAACTCAAAAATGCAAACTCAAAACTCGATAAAACAAACACACAACAAAATGCACTGCCTTGTGGTCTATGCATTTCTTCCCTTATCGTAGCTAGGACACTCTGCTATTTTTGATGTGGTTTGCTGAATTTCAATAATAATTTCCTGTACATCATATAACTCTTCCTTTATTTTCATAAGTAAGTAGCCAAATTTAATCTAAAACACAAGAATTTTGTCGCGGCTAATTATAGCACAGTCTCAATTACCTAATTGTTTGAGGTTAATTTATCTTGTTGTTGTTATTTGTGAGATGAAAGACAAGCAAACCACGTGCACGTTTTTCAATGATATCACAATTTTACACGAATCTTGCAGTACTCTGTTATGTGAACTATAGGCAGGAGCGGACATCCAGGCGTTTTGTTCACATCCGGGACATTTGCCCAACTTAGCGCGGTGAAAAAATTTGCCAACTTCCCATTCAACTCTACTCAATGGAGAAAATGCCGGCTCGCGGAAACTTTGATTGATTTTAGCAAATTTTCAAAATGTTTGATCTCAAAATCATATGAGATGTGTGGTATTTAAACCACAACAAAATAACAAACAGCTGATCATTTCACATATTTGCTTCTCTCTAAAAAAGAAAGAAAATGAAGGGATGCCTGGCTGAAGTATTGATTGTTTTCAACACTCACCGCGCACGAAGTCCAACCAAAGTTATTTTTAGATCATTGTGCTGCGTATGACATAGGTCCGCTCGGCCCTATAGAACAAAATTAAATTTTTGAAGAGTTCAAAACCATGGCCATTTTACACTGTTTCCAGGCTTACATGTATATTGGAAGTTTTTGTTCTGCACAGAAAAATGATGATATGCCTAAAATTGGACAAACACTAGTGGTTTTACAAACACACAGACAGTAGTACCATGCAAACGATCCCAAAGAGGCTTGGAGTTTGGACAAAGTCTTTGCCTAGACTGGATCCACCAGTCGCCAAATGAGGTCTCCCTCACTTCCTGTTGTTCGGGCCATTTGGCGACTGGAAAACTTATGTGAAAAAAAGGCGAGCACTTGGCACCGTGTTTACGGTGCCTTGATTCTGCGCAGTAGAGAAGGATTCTGCGCAGTAAAGACTAATCGATCATGACTTTGTATGATGACGTTCACTCTCATCAATAATGGTAATTTATTCAAAAAATTTGAATACGTCTTAAAAAGATTTTTCAAAGTCGCCATCTTGCTAATTTTCGTAACATATTTTGCTTCATTTTACTCAATTTACAACACTAAATAACATATAATCTACATTTAATAAACCACTAGCCATGCAGGATAATTATAGCTATAT
>JXSR01S052447.1:9832-26395 GCA_000969725.1 Ophiothrix spiculata
TGATTGTTGTTCATGGAGTTGAGTTATTTTATCTCCAGTGTCTAACAGGTTTTCATGTGACACCTCATAACGCTTAGAAACAGAAATTGAGAGAAAATCCAGCCCCAATCACAATAGATACTGCCGGAAATGCAGCAACAGTTTGAATGTGAAATAAAATGCAAATGCTGTTTATGCGTTAGGTCAAGATTTATACTAGATACGATGTGCCTAGCTGTCTGGCTTGTAAATTCCAAAGAAATCTGGTCCGTGTAGAAGGACCACGGGCAGCGAGCAAAGCAAGCAGCGAGGGCTGACGTCCTCGGTTCGGTCCTCGATCTAACACCCATGGTCCTTCTTGACAGACTGACTAAAGAAATCCTGAACAATTCAAACACATAACTCTGCTCTGTGTGAGACAACAAGATGGTGGCGATTTCAGATATTCAATTCCTCAGCATAAATTCAATTAATGTGGATTGCAAGATGAAAACCCCAAAGGATGAGACTAAAGTTCAATTCAGAGTTTATCGATATCCAAGGGGGGGGGGTACTTAGTACAAAAGTGATTACGGGGATGTGCCGCAAATTTGGGTAGCAAAATCAGGCTCTCTGGTATGTCAATGGTTCCTTTTGCTTTGCAAAATGTGGTATTTTGATGGGTCTGTTTTTCATTTTTTTTTTAAATTTGCGCCAAAATGGCGCACATTTTGGATTTTTTCGAAATTTCAAACAAAAATCAGGAAATTTTCCCAAATTAGGGTAAATTTTCGGGGAAAATTTCATTTTTTGTATAAACTCGACTCAAAATTTTGTTTTTCTTAAATATTGGTGTATACATGGGTGGTACTTCAAATTTCCCAGCGGCACACCCCTACCAAAACCAAAATTGAGTACCCCCCCCCCCCCGGGATTGCAAGCTACTCTTTCTACATTTAAGTCAAGACTCAAATCAGCAGACATTGAGCTATGAATAGGGATAATAAACTCAAAATACACCATAATTATCATCCAAAATTGTGCATTATGACTAGGTTTAAGACAAGCAATAATTTAACATTTTATCTTTAAATCTCTCAACCTAATTAGACATGGAACTTTGAGGCTGTACAGTAGACATAAATTCAGCAGCTCTATGTACATTTCTAAGTGCTTCTAGCGCTAAGTCTGCTCTTTGCAAAGCATGAAGATTCCCTGCTGATGGAACCTCCATCATATTGTTTGCTGGTTTATAAACAGACATGTTCCTTTCTAAAAATGGTGGTACTGTATTTTCAGGGAAGCCCCTGACTGAATGAGAACTACTAAACACTGGTGGTTCTTCAAACCCAGAATCTTGATTGGTTAAATTTGGTGGACCATTTTCATGGTTGGATCTCATCTCTACTGTTCTTTCGTTACCCATGCTCGCTGCAGTTAGGACGGGAGGGCTTTCTTGACCTTGCCGGGCTGTGTGTGCGCTCTTCATATGTATAGAAACAGGGGTTTGCTGCATCAAGGACCTTGAATACAAGTCTGTTACTGACATTGCCTCATTTTTACTTGCGCTACTTCCCTTGGGATTCTTTAGCCTATGTCTTTCAGGAATACTTTCCGAAAGTTTAGTTATTTCAGGTTGAGCAATTGGTCCACACACATAATGCCTCGGCTCTTTCTTGTCTGGCTGAAGCGACTCTATATGAGCTGAAAGTTTGTCAGAATTTGAATGAATTCTCTCAACCACCACAGCTGGTGAATTTACACTATTTTGTACAACAGCATGATGTACTGTAGCTTCATCATTTGGATTCTTATTTACAATCTCCCTCGGACTTTTGTCATTAGGTAAACAAATCACAGGTGGCGATTTGACAGCTGGACTCGCTTCTTGGATTACATGCCGATGTGGAACTGGGCTGATATGTCTACTTGTTAACTCTGAATTTGTTGTATAATAATTTCTAGCTGAATCATCAATTACATTCTGAACAGGTGTACTATGTTCCGATTGTTTCAGTCTTTCATGGTCTCTGTTGATTCTGCCAGTAACATCATCTGCATAATCAAGAGTAGTGGGTAGTTCACGGTGACCTGATGCACATGTAGCCATAGTCTCTGGTTTAACTGGAGGCCCTGAATTATAGAGAACAGGCGACACATCATTGGATCGTTTCTCGTCCCTTGGTGACGACTCTGGAGATGTTCTGCTCTCATACATATCAAATGGTTCTGAATATGATCTATTAAATTCTCTTGGAACACCAAGTTGTTTGACCATCCAATGTTTGTCTTCAAATCTTCTTTCTTCTTCATTTAGCTTGTGCCTCTTGATGGACGGTTCGTCCATTTCATCAACCAAACCTTCTGGTTTATCAATCTTTCGGAAATACGGCAGTTTGACTTCGCCGATTGGATTATCTGCCAATTCTTCATCGTCTTCCAGCATTTTCTTCCGACAGATCTCTTCGTGTGTCCTCACATGTTCTCGTCGAGAGAAGCCTCTTGAACACACCGGACAGGTGTATGGCTTTAAACCTGTGTGTATCTTTTCATGGCGATTCACATTACTGATACTCTTAAAGCATTTATGGCAGTGGCGACACTGGTACGGTCTCTCTCCTGTGTGATTTCTTTCATGAATTTTCACCTGACCTTTATTCGTAAACTTTTGTCCACAAATAGAGCATTCGTATGGTTTTTCTCCAGTATGTATCCTTTCATGTTTACGTCTATCGTTCTGATGGTAGAACGCCCTGCCACAGAAACGGCACTCATATGGTTTTTCGCCTGTGTGAATTCGCTCGTGTGCGGTGAGCGCCGAAATAGACGGAAAATGTTTCGGACAATAGTGACACTTGTGAGGTCGTGTTGTGTCGTGTACATGAAACTGACGTGGAGTGTGCTCAAAAGTACTCTCGATCTTCACGGCTGTTCCTCCTACCCTACTTGGAGATTGGGTTCTTAAAGTCCCTGTTTTAATTTGGATTGACGATTCATTTCCATCAGCTATTTTTAAATACACTTTATGCTGATAACCAGATTGAGAATCAACATCACCTCCTGGGATGAATTTCAGAGCTAGACTGGTTGGTACCCTAATCTGGTTCGGATTACCATCAGAACTTGATCTATTAGGATCACCTTTACTATCAGATCTATCCAATCCATCTGTTGGATACACAGTGGTGTCCTGTTCAATCTTCACAGTGGAATCAATACCGGATTGATTTCGATCGCAAATCTGCAGATACAGTTTATGCTGAAAACCTTTAGCAACAGGCTGTGATGATGGACTGTCATCACTATTTGGTGCCGATGTTTCTCGCTCAACTTTGATGATCTCGTAAGTTGAACCATCAACCTCAAGTTTAGGCCTTGGATGCTGAGAACCGAACCCTGCATTTTCTGTCGCACTGCCCGATAAGATTTCAGCACTCTTTTTACCATCAAAATCGGCTTCAAATTTACACGTCAAACCTTTCATCGTGTTTTCTATACCTGTTGGATCCGTCTTATGTCTATGCACTTTCAAAATACATGGAATGGCGGTGTAACCCTGCTCTTGTATATCAGTCCCAGAACTGGATGGATTTTTCCAATGAATTGGAAAGGGGTTGGGGATTCCATTTTCTTTAGGTGTTGCCTGTTCTAAAGGACCCTCTTTGGGAACAAATTTATTCTCATTACCAGTACGATCACTGTGGACCATTTTATTTTCATGAGCAAGTTTCTCGTGGATTTTCAGAAAAGCCGCATTCTTGAAACGAGTGCTACACACACGACAAGTAAACGGCCAGTATTTCCTCTCGGCCATACCTTCGGCCTGAGTTTTCTCATTGACGCTACCCTGATGCTTCTGCCTCAACTCCACACTATCTGCACTCGACGGAGCACCTGCCACACTGGGTGTAGCTCGCTCATGACCAGAAGACACCCGTGCGGATGATGTTGGAACACCAACAGGTGAATTTTGTGGATACCGAATTGGATAACCATTTTCCTCTTTGATTTCTTTGTCACTTCCATTATACCTAGAATTACCTGAGTGACTATTACTGCTACCTTGTACAAAATTTTCAGTGACAACTCTTATATTTCCATCCTTCTCTTTGGTTGCAACATCTTTTCGATCAGGCTCTCTATGTACTTCTTTGTCTTTGATTTTCTTTTTGGCCTTTTTAGACCCTTTTTTACTCTTTTTCGATTTATTACCTTTTCCTTTCTTCTCCGGTTCCGTCTGTTCCAACTCAGTCAGTTTTTCACACGCCACCTGTGACAAGATGAAGAGTGGGTCAAACGGGGCGGATTCCTTATCACCATGCCCGTCACCCTTACTCTCAGGCTTGTTCACAGGAGAAGACATGAGATCGGCCGGGCTACTGAACATACGATGGAGGCGTCTTCCACCTTCACCGAATAACTCACCATTTTGTATTCGTTTTACGGGATCTTTACAAGATAAATCTAACGGTGTCGTCTGATTATCTCTAGGACGGGACCCTTTCTTACCATCTTCATTCTTGGCATGTGCTTCACCCTCACCATCATGCAGAATTCTTTCTGCATGATTTTGCTCAATTTGAACCCGAGGCTGAACAGGGCTTACACTGTCATCTGACATAACCTTAGGACTTCTTTGATTGGTCGTATCAAGTGGAGGAGACTGCATAACATTGTTTTGATTGTTGCTACCGCATCTTTCAGATTCTTCTCGCCACCTGGTTGTCAATTTCATTGAGGTTTTTGGTGAGGCATAAGACATTGGTGTTCTCTTTTTAGGTTTTTGTAACAGTAACAAAGACTTCAGGGTGGAATGTTCTTCCATGATATCACTTCCATCTGGCACATCGCGGGGGATCCTGGGATTGCCATCTCTTCTTTCAAGGGGTTCTTCTAGGTTAGCTTCATTTACCAATTTCCTGTCACATGTGTCTTGAGTGGTGGATTTGTAATGGCTTCTTTCAGATGTTGAAGATTGAGTCTCCATTATGTTTACGTATTGTAGTCATCCATTTTGCTTGAATCTGGAACAGAATGCATAAACATCATGTCAATAACATGACAAAATAGATATTCCCCTGTGTACTTGTATATACGTTGACCAACACTAAACAGGCGGGAATTAAAAGGCTTTTCTTAATCTGCAAGTAAACATAAACCCACTTACAAGCGCGCCGTAGATACTGATGCGCAATTCACACGTAAAACGCACGATGCGTTTCCTGCAGTTCTGCTGTGCTTAGCTATGCACGCACTTAGCTATGCACGCACTTAGCTGTATCAATTCACTATGTGAAGAGGCCCACCTATTTGGTGTTGATCAAAGTATAGAGCAATGGCTTCTTCAGCGATAAAATCATCTTTTCCTTCAGGATTTTTTTACCCATAGATTGGAGAAAGTATGCTCTACAATATGAGGCTAAGGCCAAAAAAAAAAATTGTTTGATTGGCGTAACATAGAAAAAAAAAATAGGTAGGTCAGATGTTTTTTTTTTTTTTTTTTTTTAATTATTTTCTAAGTCTACAAATGTATGTTTCACATTCAAGAACACAAAATATATGGCACATATACAAAAACATCTTCACTTTTTCTGTAACACATCTTTTATTTGTCATTTTGAATGTCCTGCAAGCCATATCTTGGGCTTCCATGAATCGATTCCCATCAAATTTGGGATTTGGAGGTTTTTTACCATGCTCAAAAAAATAAAAATATCTAGGGTCGGTGGTAAAATTAGGGTAGGTCGGGTTACGCCAATCAAACAATTTTTTTTAGGCCTAAGTTATGTAATTGTAGGCACACATGGATTGACACTGTGTGAATACGTAATGACCCAACACTGCATTCTAGTTGCAGGGTATAAACTATATGACTGCAACCCAATACACATAATTTTTTTTTGCTAAATTGTGTGTATGCAAGCAAAAGCATCTTAAAAGGTCAATGGTTGCATTACTCAACCAATGTACTTTTCAGTTTGATATAGAGCGCTGACCTGGATCAATGGCACATGTGAGCTCAGGCCTTCATTTTTAAGGCGAGCTAGAGTGATTGCTCTTCTATGCTCGCCTAAACAGTCTCTTAGGAGAGCAATATTTAGCTCACCTCAAACTGCTAAAACGAGCTAATATCTAATGGTGTAACCTCAAATCACTCTCCTGACAACTCTCCTTGAACCTTTCAGGAGAGTAATTTATAGCTCTTCAGCATTTTTTCAAAAATGAAGCACTGGAGCTGTTCAGCTGAACCGAAGGCAAAGTCAGCCGTTGGATTTTGCTCAGTCTAAGCCAGTAAAAATAGATAATGGATCAGTCAGAGTTAACTTTCTAAAGCTTTGTGAATAAAAGGAACAAATTTGCCCCACTTGGTGCAAATTTTGTAAAATTTTGAAGAAAAAAAAGACTCAAAGAAAATTGGGACATTGATCCCAGATAGGTCATCAGATGACAAAGTTACATTGAAATGGGGGAGATCAGGGAGCCTCATTTGGTAGGCTAAATTGATAATTCGAGAGTTGTGAAAGTTCGGAAAACATACATTAATTATGCAAACGAGGTACTTAATTACCATATTTTTCGATGAAACTGTTCTAAGATCTGCCGAAGTACATACACCCTTCCCCTGAACAAGTTTCATCAAAATCTCATTTCTGATTTTTGAAAAAGTGTCAACCAAAGTATATACCAAATGCTTTACAGACAAACACACGCACTGACCCCCCCCCCCCACCCCCACATACATGTACACACACCCCGATAGACCCCGGAAGACAGACACACACACATCTATACGATTCAGGCTGAATATGGTCTTTTCTAATTCTATCGGACAAACTAAAACAGGGCCCATTGAAATACAAGACCAGCACATGATTTTGCTATCTGAAAATGTGGCACGTCATGATAACCACTATGGAAATTCTCCATTTCGTACAAAATAGAACCCCTTACATGATAGTAATAAAAATACTGGCATTTATATATTACTACCATCATTATACTGCACCTTTTCCAGAGCAAAGCGCAGGCCATTATCATTGCGCTTATCAAGGGAATCATCAGAACCAATTTGCTTTACACTTGACCAAAGGTGCATGTAGGCTGTGATATTTCCCCTAAACAGCTTCCCAATTTGCCTGGGTCATTTCTTACCGATTATCGCACTGAGAAACATATCATTTTGCCTTGACTGATAAGCAGCTTTCATCAAAGTACTTGGAGTGAAATCATGTCTGCAAAAGTCCCACACCAAACAAATCATGCTGAAATAATAGAAAAATTAGGGTTAAAATAAATAATAAACAAGATGGTTCGCGAACCAGTAGTCTCGCCTGCGTATCAACCGCGTACTTAATCATCATTCAGTTGTGGGGTGGAGGACGTTGGGTCAAGTACTTTCTATGGTATAAGTTTAATCCATGTGGGGTCAGGTGTTCATGAGTTATGACCTTGACCTCAACATGACCTCGGATGAACTCATGTCAACTTTTTGAACAATTTTGGAGATTTGACCTCAGATGACCTTTTGACCTTGACTGACCTTGACCTTGGGTCAAGTACTTTCTATGGTCTAAGGTTAATCCATGTGGGGTCAGGGGTTGATGAGTTATGAGCTTGACCTTAAAATGACCTCAGGTCAACTTTTTGAACAATTTTGGAAATTTGACCTCAGATGACCTTTTGACCTTGACTGACCTTGACCTTGGGTCAAGTACTTTCTATGGTCTAAGTTTAATCCAAGTGGGGTCAGGGTTTAATGAGTTATGAGCTTGACCTCAAAATGACCTCGGATGACCTCAGGTCAACTTTTTGAACAATTTTAAAAATTTGACCTCAAATGACCCTTTGACCTTGAATGACCTTCACCGCACCCCCCAAAAAGGCGCGTCGCGTGTGCTAATCCAGAACCCCTTCATGTCACCAAGTTTCATTACCATAGTCCTTACGGTTTAGGAGATATACTTAAAATTAAAAATTATGCATAAATTATGCAAATTAGGTACTTTATATGCATAGTTTGCGTTCAAATTGTACGCAGCGCCAGTTCAGCTTCAACCCTTCCCACTCACCAAATAACATCTACATAGGACATACGGTTTCCGAGATTTGCTCCGGACAAGAAATGCGGACGGCGGACGAACGGCGGACGACGGACGATGAACGGCGGACGTCGGACAGTTTTAAGGAATGGTATGTCTCTTCCTGAAAAATTTTCAGGTGAGACAAAAATAGTTGTGTTGCCCATGAACATTTGGGGACATTCTTTTTAAAAATCATGATTTTCATGATTTTGTCTATATTTGTGAAATATTTCGCCTGCCTTTCGGTTGGCAAAATATGTGTGGATGTTGACATGCCAGAAATCTAACAAGCAGCACACTTTTGAACTCTACAGAAAGGACCAATGAAAGCATTATTGAAGTTCAAGGGCACGCAATGCAAAAAAGAGTACAATTATTCAAAGATAATTTTAGAATACATGAATAAATTTTAATACCTTGCCAAATACCTGACACAAAAATGCATTTTTCAACGTATTTAAGCAATCATATTCAAAATAGCATGTATTTTAGTACAATTACAGAAGATGAAGTAATTAATATAATTAAAAAGATAGACGCTAAAGAGAGTACCGGTCATGATGGAATTTCACCATTACTATTAAATTAAAAAACTTTAAATGAATTAAGTGTTCCTCTCTCTATTATATCTTTAAACATGTCATTAAAAATTAAAAACTGGAATAATTCCTGATCAACTAAAAATTGACAGAGTTGTTCCTGTGCATAAAAAAGAAAGTAAAAATAATTTCACTAATTACAGACCAATTTCAATCCTTCCAGCAATTTCAAAAATACTTGAAAGATTAGTCTTTAACCCTAACCCTGAATTTAAAAGTGCTCCGTTTTCTAGCCTAAGTCCAACTACGTCATAGGAGAAAAAAGCATGTTTTCACCTGGATTCGAACCCATGACCTCTGACTTCCCAAGGGAGGCACACCACTAGCAGGTCACCACGGGGCTGCTGCCCGGGCAGCGATTTCGTCCCCATATGCAACCCGCGTCTATGACGTATTTGGACTTGGGCGCATTTTGGTGATTTTTGACAGTGAGCTTTAGTGAGTTCTAGTGGGGTTAGGGTTAGTGCACATCCAACTAAGCATCATTAACCCTAACCCTGAATTGAAAGGTGCTCCGTTTTCTAGCCTAAGTCCAACTACGTCATAGGAGAAAAAAAACAAGTTTTCACCGGGATTCGAACCCATGACCTCTGACTTCCCAAGCGAGACACACCACTAGCAGGCCACCACGGAGCTGCTGCCCGGGCAGCAATTTCCTCCCCATATGCAACCCGCATCTATGACGCATTTTGGTGATTTTCGACGGTGAGCTTTAGTGAGTTCTAGTGGGATTAGGGTTAATACATGTACAAATGTATTTCATTCTTAACCAAATATCAAATCTTATTTGAAAACCAATATGGTTTCCGACCTAATCATTCCACTAGTATGGCCGTACCTAAACTTGTAGACAAAATTGCTAATGCAGCAAATAATAATGAAATAACTGCAGGTGTATTCCTAGACCTCTCCAAGGCATTCGATACCCTTGATCACAACATTCTTTGAATAAATTGGCTAATTATGGACTAAGGGGGATAGTTTTGGAGTGGTTTAGGAACTACCTACCTAATCGTAAACAATTTGTAGAATACAACAATCACAAATCAACATTAAAAACTATTAACACTGGAATGCCACAGGGCTCAATTCTTGGACCGCTTGGTTTTATTTAAATTTATGTTAATGACATCCCAAATTCTGTTCGAGATTTGTCGTTTATACTTTATGCAGATGATACTAGTATATTCACTTCTCACAAGGACATTGACATACTTAATAATATTATGAGTGATAGTATTAGTAAACTGAGTACATGGTTCAAATTAAATAAACTTTCTCTTAAAGGAACTGGCCTAGATCATGTCCGCTGATTTTCTGACTATATATTTTTTTTCACATGTATCGATAGTACATGATTATACTTAAACATATCCTACCAGTAGTTTCCGCTGAATTTGTGTAAGAGAGGAAAAAAATGAAATTATTTACCAGCTGTATTTTTTTGTCGTCGGCGACAAAAAATGGTTGAAAAAGTGTTTCTAGTTTCAAGTCTTAAAAAAATCTTGTTTCTACACCTGTGATGGGTAAACAAAATTATTTTGGATAAAATTGTTTCACTTTTGATATGTATTAACTTATCTCCAAGAGCTTCATTTGATCTTTTATCTGGTTAATCCATCCGAGGTACAAATTTAGGATAAATTTAGAAAACACTTGATAGTCACACCACCATCACATATAGATATATTGCAAATCAATTTGCTGTCAATTTGAGCCATTTCTGTGTAAATTGTTGTAGTTTTTTGGATTTTACTACACTTTTAAGCTTTATTTAAAGCATTTCCATAAGTTTTTAATTCTAAGTGGAATCTAGGCTGGTCCCTTTAATCTTAAAAACAAAACAAATTATATGTTCTTTGGTACTCATCAAAAAACAAGTAAAATAAATGAAAATTTTACACTTTCTCCTGATAATTCAGAAATAAACAAAGTGAAGTCTTATAAGTTTTTAGGGGTGGGTAACTATAGATCAAAATATAAACTGGAAAAATCACATATCATTATCAATGAACATTGGCATCATGTATAAAGTAAAAAATATTCTTCCAGAATCTGCACTATTAAGCCTGTACTTCACAATGATTGTATCCAATTTCAACTATGGGATAACTTCTTGGTGTAGTGCAAACAAAACTGATAAAAATAAATTGCATATAATACAGAAAACTTTGAGAAAAGAGCCTTACGGGCTATCAGTCACAGTGAATACAGAAGCCCGTCTAATCCACTATTTATAAAATCTAATCAACTTAAGGTATCACCTGAGGGATTGACCAAAATGTATGAAGGAAATAGTGTATCAACTCCATACTTGGTCCATATAAGGAACATGTCAGAAAATACCCATTTTCACTTTATTTGCATAATTAATTAGCTAATTTGCATATTTAATTAGCGTTGAAGGTCAAATTTTCAAAAAAATGTAGCTCCACAACCGAATGTGCTACAAAGTTGAATGAAGTGTCAAATTAAAGCTCTTGTCAAGATCTAGAGAATGGACTTACTTTTAGGTCTTACAGGGGGTAAGGTAAATTACAAACACTGGAAAATACCTTGTTTGACAGACCAAAAATGGATGTAGTCATCATATTGAAAAAGATTTAAGTTTTATGCCCCTGGTTTGAAGTCCATGCTCTAGATAATGAAATAATGAACATTCCTGCCAAATTTGAAGTCTGTAGGGGGTGTAGTTATGGAGCTACATTTTTTGAAATTGAAAAATGGACTGAAAATTGAAATTGTGGAAATCACACGTTAAAGTTTTAGTTAGATTTTAAATATGAAACCTTTAAAAAATAACATTACAATTGATTTACTTCAAATGGCTAGTAATGTAGGACATAATCCAATCTGCCAAAAGATGGCAGCAATCAACTCAGCTGCTGGAGAAACCCCCAAATATAAAGTTTTGTAACAATGGGGTTAGAATTAGGCCTTCAAAATACATTCTTTTGATGTTGTTACCATGGCAACGGAGAAGTAAATAAAGGGACATCACATTTTTAATTTGATATTTTTACCATTTGTGTGCGCCTTTTTTATTTTTTTATTTACCTGTTTGCTGGACACTCTAAAGTGTCTGAATTTGCCAAAAAACCAATTTGGTAAAAATTACCATTTTGGGGGGTTTAATCCCTCAGGTGATACCTTAAAGTTTCAGATCTTTGTAAAATGCACATTGGTACATGTTCATGTATAAATATAGTTATAGCTTATTACCAGATTCATTCAATAATATCTTTAAGACTAATGCAAATAACCATAATTATGGTACTAGAAATGCTATTAATTTTGAATTTCCGAAAGGTTAACTTGAATTTAATAACAAATCAATTTCATACCAAGGAGTTAAGATCTGGAATGACCATAGATTTAAAGGGGTGATACAAGGCAATCCGCCATTTTTATTCCGGCATGGAGACAAAATTGGGGGTATTCGGGTATTTGCCGATAGCTTGCCGATGATACATCGCACCTTGTCATAATGCGCAAATATTGAAGCACACACACACGCTTTGCGTGCAGGTTAGCGTATCATTCGCGTAAAGTATTATTTGCGCAGGTTGTCTCTACGTGTAACTAAGTCTCGGCACTCGGAGTTGATTTTGCCGCGAACCGAGTTGGACCCGAATACCCCCAATTTGAGCTACATGGCTGACGACGCCATTACACGGGCCGGTATACAAAGCCTGGTATCTCCCCCTATATATCTATGGGAATGACATACCAAAGAAAATCAATACTAGTGATAATATTAAGTCTTTTGAACATTCTTATAAAACATCTCTTATATCAGATTACACAAA
This sequence comes from Ophiothrix spiculata, assembly GCA_000969725.1. Classification (NCBI taxonomy): domain Eukaryota; kingdom Metazoa; phylum Echinodermata; class Ophiuroidea; order Amphilepidida; family Ophiotrichidae; genus Ophiothrix; species Ophiothrix spiculata. The sequence continues at coordinate 22,280 of JXSR01S052447.1, forward strand.
GATGGAAAATGATTCATAAAATATGTTTATATATTTTCACCTTTTTTCATTTTCATTGTTTAAATACAGTTGATGATTAACGTAGTACCTTATTGTAACATCCCATCCTTTCTCTCTACTCTGTGGCCATCCCATTGTGGATTGAGAGGATGTCATAAAATGTGTAAATAATAAAAATGAAATAATCATAATGAAACATCCTGCCCTTTCATTCGACTCTGTCACCATTGCATTGTGGAATGACATTGATAGGACAGTATGCTAAATTTATGATTCCTTGTTAAAATTAATTGTGTACATATATAAATCTAGATATTTGGAGTCTGGGATCTGACAGGCTTATGCTTATTTCTCAGTCCTCCTCCACAATGTTTAATAATACAGTTGATTGTACTATTTTTGATAAATGTTGTTACTGTAATTTTGCATATGTGGAAGAAATAAATTCTTATGTCTTATGGTGAAAATGGTATTTCAAACAAAGCTTGAACTGAGGCCCCCCCCCCGCCCCCCATTTGTGCAAAAAAGGCAAAAAAATCAATTTTGTCCACAGGCTAATCGATGGTATTAATTATGCATACAATTTGGTTGTCTTTTGTGCAATTGATGACAAGGAAATATATGAAATTAAGAATAAAAAACATTTCAGGGAAATATGACTGCAAATTTTGAAAGTTAAAGTGTCTTTTTTTGTAAAAAAAAAATGATTAATGACACATCCCCCTAATTTATAAATGGAGAGTTTGAAGCGAAATTGCCCAGACCCACAACCCGGTCGACTAAATATCCACCATAAATTGGTTTTAATTATATCTTGATGCCCTAGATCAGTTTTTGGACTATCAGGTTATTTGAAGGAGCTTGGTCTGATTTTTTCTTAGTTTTCTGAACAACAACACAATTTTGTCACTTGCCCAATGTTAACTTTAGTTAGGGATCAATTGGTGTGCTGTTGGCAAAAATAATCATTTTTTTCTTTTCTTAAATCAAGTTCCGATTGAGTGAGTGACAAAATTGTGGTTCAGCTCATAGTCCAATTTGTATGTTTTAATATGCCTTTTACCCCATCACTTTAGGATTGATCGTTTTTTAGATCCTGTTCTCAAGGATTTCTTTTTTATATCAATGATATTGCACACAATCTGAACTCAACCACAAGATTATTTGCCGATGATACTATGATATACATGACCGTCAAAAATCAGGAGGATGCTCAACTGCTTCAGAATGACCTTAATACACTGGCAAGCTGGGAGAGTAAATGGTTGATGGAATTTCATCCTGACAAATGTGAAATCATCAGCATCACTAGTACTAGGAAAAGGAAACCCACCCATTACACTTATAGTCTTATACCCTCCATGGACATCAACTTAATCATGCTGACCACATCAAATATCTTGGTGTCACAATTTCATCTGATCTTCGTTGGGATAAACACATCGATATTATTACTAAGAAAGCAAACAACTCTCTGAATTTTATAAGACGTAACATCAACGTCAGAAATACGGATGTCAAACAGCGGGCCTACAAATCACTTGTCAGGCCTATCTTGGAATACAGCAGCACTGTGTGGGATCCTAGTACAACTACCCTATCTGACAGAGTGGAGAAAGTTCAGCGTCTAGCAGCACGTTTTGCCCTCCACCGCTACCGACGAACTGACAGCGTCACTGAAATGCTTGGTGAGCTTGATTGGCAACCTCTTTCTACCAGACGAAGACTTGCGAGATTGTCCATGTTCTACAAAATTCATAATAACCTTGTCGCCATTGATCATACCAAATACCTCACCTCGAAGAACCTTACAACATCCCTCACTCATCGAAGTTATATCACATGTCAACTTTTTTCCCCCGGACTGTGCGTGATAGGAACACTTTGCCCCAAAGTACTGTCAATTGCAATTCTGCCACCAAATTCAAAGAGGCCGTTGCACCGAGCCATTTTGACAAGTCTGCACACAGCAACCCAACCAGTGCACGAGTCTTCTTTTTGAAGTTAGCACTATACTGGATGATGATGGGACATAGGCCTATCGTTAAATTTCACTCTGGAGATATCAGCAATTTAGTCTAGAAACAAGTGCTGTATTTTAAGATTTTGTATATTTAAGAAAATGTTGTTTTAAGATTTTATGATTTTAAGGGACCGTTCACAAACACTTGTAATGGGGGATGCCAAAAGGGGGGGGGGCCTTAAAAATTTTCACCCTCGAAAGGGGGGGGGGCCTGAAAAAATTTACCAAAAATTTTCCGGTAAAAATTGAGTTTACATGCTTTTCTATGGGGTTGACCACTAATTTTGTCGCAAAAAGGGGGGCCCTTAAATTTTTTGAGGTCGAAAAGGGGGGCCCCGAAATTTTCCAAAAAAATGTGACTCGGGCAGCAAATGGGAAACTGGGAATCAACTTTCAAGGGCCTAAAGGTTAATTCAATTGGACGCACTGTACTGATGTCACAGACTAGAGAAACCTGTCTTCTGATTGGTCAATTGAAGCTGTTCCCCGGGGCTGTTCCATGTTTAACTCCCTGGCGTGAAATGTTGCATTGGAGGTGAACGACAAAGTCTACAAAATGTATAAATTAATTTTTGTATCAATCCCTTTCTTTGATATGTGCACTGTCTTTCAACTTTATTGTAAGAAAGTAATAATGAATCAGAGTTGAAACACAAAATATTTTGGAAATATTGGTTCAATCATGTCAATAGACATCGCACAGTAACAAGGAATGAGTACGCCAAATTCAACTACTGCGTCCAACAGAATACTGGGTATATTTACCCTGCAACACTCATTCCCAACACAGCCATGACACAGTCACAGTGACACAGTGTCAGTGTGACAGACTCACAGATTCAGTCACAGATCAAACTTCAAAGAAAAGTAAACTTAAAGTAATAATTAAATAAAGATAATACACAATTACAGATAATATATACATAATAGTCAATTTAATTTTAAATACCCTGGTAGCATATATAAGTAAAGCCTGTGAAAGCTTGTGAAGTGATTTTCCTGTCACCGGTCACCGGATATAATGAAATGACTCACAGGGATTCGGGAATGTGCTGCATAATGCGTCACAAATCATGCAAATCCCCTCGACGATAGTTGCCGAGCAATATTTTGTAATCCAGGAATTTATGACAAAATATGATGCTAAATGACGAAGAAATCATACAAAACTATACTCAGTATGAAGAATTGTACTTTTTTCTATTTGAAATCATTAAAAACAAGTTGATTCTTACCTATAAATCTGAAATAATCGATGATTTTTACCATCATCTTGAGATGGTACTGTCAGAAATTTTCCAACACGGCAGTATTCTTACGCAAAAGGCTTTTGGGAAATGCCAAGGTCGAAGGTTAAACCGGTAATTCCCTACAACATTTTTCTTAAAACTGCTAGTCGTTAGCCTCTGAAAACTAACATGTATATTGTATTTTTGATTAATTTGCAATATTCAAGTATTTTTTAAAATATTCAAACGAGATAAATTACTTGTTTTAGCAAGAATTTGACGAACTACTTTTTTGTCTAAAATTAGAATTCGGGCATTTATTACGACAAGCTGTCTCTAAGAGGGAATGCACCTTTTAAACAAGAATTCCTTTTAAAAGAGCCTCCATCGTACTGCACAAACACGTGAAGGGAAATTAGTACCTCTTTCGTCAATGAAAAATGCTTGGTTATGACAAAGTTTGAATGTGCTGTCCGTGGAAACAGTAATTTTAATACGTTTCTTTCAAAATTTGTTAGAACTTGAAATAAGTTAATAATGTAAGATTTGAGATGGGCAAAAGTCCCGGGGGCCACTCAAGTATAATGCTGCAGGCATAGCGTGACCAAAAGTGAATTAGGGTTGTTTTTGAGGACAAAAGTGTATCAGGTGACACCTTTTTAGGGTATCAAAAACAACCATTTTAGCTCATTTCATAGAAATGTGGTACTTTTATAAACCCTAGTGTTAAACGGTAACGGTAAATTCCCGATTTAGGATGTGAATGGGTGAAACTTAGGGTATCATTTTGGCTTCAGAAATTACACTTTAGGGGGTGTTTTGAAAAACTGTGGTCACGGTATGCCTGCAACATTATACTTAAGT
>JXSR01S052447.1:29536-41746 GCA_000969725.1 Ophiothrix spiculata
GACAAAACAAAGTAAAAGTGTTAGATAAGTATTTGCATTAATCTTGATGACTATTTAATGTTCGCTCCCTGTGTATCTAAACCCAAACCCGGGGGGGGGGGGGGCTACTTAGTACAAAAGGGGTTATGGGGACGTGCCGCAAATTCGGGTAGGAAAATCAGGCTTTCTGGTATTCCAATCGGTCCTTTTTCTTCACAAAATGAGGTATTTTGATGGGTTTCCTTTTCAAAATTTCCGGAAATTTGCGCCAAACGCCGCAAATTTTGACATTTTTTTCTCAAAATGATAGTAAGTTTTGCCAAAATGGAGCAAATTTGGACAGAAAAATGAGATTTTTTTATCAAATTTTGCTCAAAATTTAGAAGATTTGGTACATGGATGGGTCAAATTTTCTTAAAAATTGGTATTTGGATGGGTGGCTTTCCAGAGGCACGTCCCTACCCAAACCATATTTGAGTAGCCCCCCCCCCCCCCGGGAACCCAAACAAGTACAAATATAAAAAGCAGACAGGAGATGTTATATGTCATTCTATTCTCTGCAGAGCTATCAGCAGGAGCAGAAGGATCGCTCGTTCAGGTAAGAAACGGTATCTTCATCTGTAGGATTGTAACTTTGCTGATTTAAAGGGACTGACCTAGATACTTCCCCCTATTTTTCTAGTTATATATATTTTAACAACTTTATTTATTAAAAGAGTATGATTAAATTCTTATTTAATATGTTTAATTATTAAAAATTGAAATGGATGAAGTCCTTAATGTTGTTTAAATGTCAGCATAAAAGATCCCTGAAAATGTAAAAAAAGCTTTTATTTCCAAATGCAACATTCGTTAACATCTTGAACATTACACAAAATATAATTTGGGAAAAGCAACTTTTGTTGTGAGCTTTCGTATACTATACGATTTCATCATGTCAATTACTTTAACATGATCTATAGGCGTGCGCGTACAGATGTTTGGTATGGTTTCCTCATTTTGTTTTCATTAAATTTGTTCCTAAATTCCACTCCCGGAACACTCGCTGCTATTGTACCCGGCTATCGTATTGTGAAGATGATAATTCAACAATAAATGTGATTGCACAATGTATATAATTTAGAGACAAAAAACATGAAATGACATTAAATTCGCTTGCTGGCTTGCAAGTTTCATTTATACAACTTCGAAACGAAACATTTTGCCTTGGATTGCGAGTTGCTTTTCACGATTTTGGAGAAGAAAAAATTAAAAGGTGAAATAAAATTCTTCTTTTGGATTTTTAGAGAAACTAACGCGCACGATAAAACTAACGCGCGCGGGAGCTTTGAGACAAAAGGTTTTTTTTAATATGGCCTTATAATAGAGGAGCACCATAGGAGGAGCACACTCCCTCAATCCTCATTTCATATAGTGCATCCTCTGTAAATTAAAAGAGCTCTATCCGATTACTCAAGTTCAACTTTTCTTTCAAAATTTAGGCGATTTTGGTATTAGTATTGCTAAAATTCTCATCACCCATGGCATTTTACAACTAACCCTGCACTACCGGATTTATAATTGGGCAAGGTGGGCCCGGGCCCAGGGCCCAAGGTCAAGGGGAGCCCTTGAGCATGAGAGCAAAAAAAAAAAGAACAAAAAAAGGGGGGAAAAGGAAAAGGAAAACAAAAGGAAGAAAAAATGAATATTGGGTGGGATGTTAAATATCTAATATATTTTTGACGTTAGCAGTCACAGCCACTTAAAAATCATTGGTATGGGTGTGTATGGGGCCCTCAGTTTAGGCCTGGCCCAGGGCCCTTGGAAAGGTAAATCCGGCACTATAACCCTGCTTTCGTTTTTGAGATGTAGGTCTACATAAGCAAATTGTGGCTTATATGTTCCACAGTAACCTTCAACTACATATGATAAAATCAATGGGGGTGGACTGATTCCGTTGTGAAAAATAGTATAGGCCATATAACACCATAATAATCTAAAATATATTTTCTGCAAATGTTCTTAAATTAGTCTTAATTAGAGGAAAGTTCGTCTTCTCTCGTCATTTCAGATCATGATTTTTACCTTTCTAAATGTATAGGTCTATGTTATTTTTACTGGTTTTTTATTATGATACGAAATTTCCTGGATCAGAGCTGTTTAATTTAATTTAATTTAATTTAATTTAATTTAATTTAATTTAATTTAATTTAAGTGAATTTTAAATTAAGTTAAGTGAAATAAAAAGTAAAGTTATGTTAATTTAACTAAATTTTATCTGAGATCGTTGGTTTATTTGTCTCAGATTTTATTTTGTTGACTTTTTCTTTAACAGCTCTACAAATCGAGTTACCATAGCAACCATGAACAAACTTCTTGCTTTGGTTGCAGTAGGCTTTGCCCTCGTGGCAATAGCCTCTGCAGCAAATCTTCGCCAGCAATTAAACGAACGAATTGATGAGTTCGTGGAGTTGGCTATTGAAGAGGAGATGGAGAAAGAATTGGAAACACTGGAGCGAGGCTTCGATGATGGTAAGTACCTCATCTATTAATAGATGCAACAGAACATAGGTGAACTGGGGTGCTTTTCTTCAATTTTTACCTTTTTGTAGCAAATTGCTTACATTAATAATATTAGACACATTTAGTGTTCTTATATACGTATGTAAACGTCCACGTAAAACATGATCTATCGTCCATGGTTGATTCATTACGGGTATACATTATGTCTTACACTCTTAAAAATCTGGTCAAGTTGACTAGATATCTGGTCAAGTTGACTAGATATCTAGTCATAATGACTAGATATTTGGTCAAGTTGACTAGATAATCTAGTCAAAAGTTGACTAGAATCTAGTGAGCTCTTATTGCACCCGGCATCTAGTCAAATTTGACTAGGCATTTTTAAGAGTGTACGTGAAGGTATGCGTTAATTAAACGGTTTAGAAAACTTTAGGTGTCTTATATTGTTTGGGTCAAAACTTACAGGGGTATTATTATATGTTTATGCACTATATATCATGCATTAATATTTTTGTCAACTTCAAGAAACACTTTAAACAAGATGTAAGAGTTTTGATTTTCTTGCATCAAAATTGAAAAAGTCTTAACAATAAAAGATGATAACAGTTAAAACATAGGCCTACATACAAGCCCCCCCCCCCCCCCCTCCTCCCTAGCCCGCCTTCCATGCATAGACCACATCAGCCTATACTTTACTTTCAAACCGGCTTAAGATAAGGGGACTGGGATTCCTATTACATCGGGACAGTATTTTTTTTTTCAAATGAGTAAAGAAATAAGTAAAATTATCGTCCCAATATTATGTTTTTGTCCCGATCGGGGTCCCGATACCCTCCTGCTATTTTCGAGTCAGGGGTGCGAGGCCTTGCTTTGTTCAACACTGGTGTTTAGTTTTTATGTTTAGTTCATAATATTATCCTAATTTTTTTTCAATAAATTGTATAGGACGTAAACCAGAAGGAAAAGGACCACGCCCAAGCGGAAGACCACCACGCCCTCCTAAACCTGATGATGATGAAGAAGAAAAGAGGGGCAAGTCTGACATATATTTTTATTTTATTAGTTTGTTAAATTAACATTTTGCTTGTTCAGTAATTAATTTATAGTATTTTATATGTAAATAATGTGTAATTTGGCCTCAGGGCCACAATGCATTAGGCCTATGTAATAAAATGAAACAATGAAACTAAAGTGAAGAGGAAATTTTGACTTAAAACAATGGTATTAATCCTCGTCTTCTTACTCTGTAAATGCAAAATGTAAAAAATGTGAAGAGAGGGTGAATCTTAACTCACTGGAAAAAGAGTGTGAACCAATCAAAAATGTGACCCGTCATATCGAAAGGTACCTAAGGTCAGCATAGTAAAATACAAGATACGGGCCATTGAAGCTGAGCAGAGTCAAAAATCACGTCCAGGGTCGATTTTCTAATTTCATCAGAAACATTACCTTTGAAGTGTATTCTGTCATAATCAGGTTCCATCATCCAAAACATAAGAACAATGTGTTAAAAACCAAGATAAAAATCATCTCTCCATTAAAGTTTTAGGCCTACTTAGTACAAAAACTTCAAACTCGATTTTCTTAGAACTATTAGTTTTCCGATATCAGCACGATGCCTTTTGCCAATTTGAATGTAACTTTGCAACCGAACACCCAATAACCAAACGAAAGATGTCATAAGCTTAAAATCTCAGCTTTGATATGAGACCAAAAATCAATTTTGATTTTGGGCCCTTAAGGTATACTAGTACCCAAGTCCTTTCGGTATGACGAGTCACAAATAGTTCCATGTGTTGGTTAATCCACTCAAAACCGAGAGCACCGGACTTTCACTCCAAAAAGAGACATTAACTTTTTTGAATGAATATTTCGTAGAACGAGTTAAATAGTGAATATGCACTCAAAATCATGAAATGGAGCGATGTAGGCGTTCACTCGTTAGTCACAATCCACCTTTTTCTTATGTTTAGTTCCTGTTGGTAGATAATCTTATCACTCATCGTATTTTGTGTCCATAAATTATATAGGACGTAAACCAGAAGGAGACAGAGACGGAGAAGGCAGGCCAGAAGGAGACAGAGAGGGCAGACCAAAAAGACCACCTCCAAGTGGGGAACCGCCTAAAGACGGACCACGCCCTTCTAGACCACCAAAGCCAGCTGATGATGCACAAGAAAGAGAATACGGTGAGAGACACAAAAGATAAAGTATCTAGTGATGATGCCATGTATACAATAAAAATTGACAAATAATGAAACCCAGCACACACCAAATTTGACATGAAGTGGCTCATTAAAACCAGTCACAGTACAGTAGGCTTTAAAGATGACAATACCGAGCGAAGGCATTAACTTTTTATCAAATGCCTGTTTATTATTGTGGCCCGAGTTATGGCCACATACTAAATGTGTCTCATATTAAAAACTTTTAGCCTTAAATGAGCAATAAATATTTTAACGCTGCTCCATATATATACACTGCACGAGTTATACATGCTTGCATGAGCACAGCATATATATATCTGTACACTAAATTTCGTTCCAGCCGATTGTTTTCTGACTTCGATGTCCAAGAAGACGGCAAAAACGCGGGCAGTTTTTCATAACCAATCAGGACATATTTTATATCATTAGAAAGCTAGTCTTCTGAATATTCATGATCCGCCCGAAGGCAATACCTAGCGAAGGCATTAACTTTTTATCAAAATAAACTCATAGTGACAGAAGATAGAACAGCGACTGCCAAATTAACAGCCGTCTCGCCGTGCTTAAGAGGCGTGTAAACTTTCCATTGTCATTGAGCAGATGCACGGGACTTTTCCATATCGGAAATCAGTATTTTGTGTTCATAAATTATATAGGACGGAAACCAGAAGGAGACAGAGAAGGCAGGCCAGAAGGAGACGGAGAGGGCAGACCAAAAAGACCAAGACCAAGTGGGGAACCACCTAAAGACAGACCACGCCCTTCCAGACCACCAAAGCCAGCTGATGATACACAAGAAAGAGAATACGGTGAGAGACACAAAAGATAAAGTATCTTAGTGATGACGCCACAAAAATTGCATTTTAATTTTTTATGACCAGTTTATAGTAATCATTTGGTAATGGAAACTTACACAGACGTTTGTCTGTACTTTTGGACAAAAATCATTATCTTGTGTGGTGGGATTGAGATGGGCCGGTCACTGGAGGAAATTCCCCTGAACTCCCTGGCCTGGTTCCCTCCAGCATTATACCGGTGTAGCAGGAATGTAAGTCCCTCGTTCTTATTGTCCGGGTTGTACAGTAAAGTGTATACGCTAACAACACTCACGGAACATTAGCTTCACGCTTTATTCCGTTATGGTCTATGGAAGGCGGACTACCATTCCAGGGGGACTACGATTACTTTCACACCGGCACGATTCTTTGTGTCAACATCTTGAAAATGTAACTGTAGACATATTGATATTACAAATTGCGTCTTATTTCTAAATTATTTTATCCGAAATTTTGATAAAACATACATTTCAGATAATTTATAATAACTGCGTATAAGACCCTGGTAACAAAACCTTGTGGCGAAATTTGCGATTTGTTTACGGTGTCAAATATCAAAATCTGAAACTCAATATACTGCTATGTATGAAGCCCCTAGCAAATGTTAACTAAGAAAAAAAATATAGCCGCCCGGTGACATCACAGTCAACCTGATTCTGATGTTTATAATTCCTGTCGGTAAATAAGCTTAAATAATCTTATCACTTATCGTATTTTGTGTTCATAAATTATATAGGACGTAAACCAGAAGGAGACAGAGACGGAGAAGGCAGACCAGAAGGAGACAGAGAGGGCAGACCAAAAAGACCACCTCCAAGTGGGGAACCACCTAAAGACAGACCACGCCCTTCTAGACCACCAAAGCCAGCTGATGATGCACAAGAAAGAGAATACGGTGAGTGACACAAAAAATACATAAAGTGATGACTCCACACACACACAAAGAAATGCATTTCATTTTTTTTTAATGACTAATAATGAAAACCCGCACACACAAATTTGAAATGAAGTGGCTCATTGTGGCCCGAATTATAACAGTGCTGATTTTAATAGTGCATTTGAGGTTTTCCTCATGGCCATAAAATGTTGAAAGGCAAAAATGAACATTTTTGACGCCATACTTCTAGTACACACCAGGGGCACAAACACACAACTTAGCTCCTTTTTGAATGAATATCGCTCCTTTTTGAGTGACTAAAATATTAAGAAAATCGAGTTAAATAGTAAAATATGCACTCAAAATGGCGGCGCCAGGGTTTATTGTTAGGATGGGCAAGTGACATATGAGGCCCAAAAGGTATACACCCAATGTTTTGACGTAGCTTTTGAAAACTGACAAGCAAAAAAAAAGGTCTCATATGCGCAAAGACGACGCATAACGATTTTTTTTCAATTTCTCAACAAAAATGTGAAACAAAGTAACATTTTTACTCTCTAAATGTAAAAGAGTGAATTTCCACTCTTTGTAGGAGTTAAACGCAGGACAATACGTTTTTGAGTGGAAAATCACTCTAAAAGGAGTGAAAGGGGATTTTTGATGACAATCTTCCACTCTTTTGGGAGTGAAAATTTAACTTTCACACTCATTTTAGAGTGAAAATGTTCCACTCGAAAACGGATTGTCCTGCGTTTAACTCCCTTCACTCCTTTTTGAGTGAATTTTCACTCTTTCCACTCGTTTTACATTTAGAGAGTACGTTGGTTTTTTTCTTGTCCCCTCTTTCCTTTTTCTTTTTCTTTACCCCTTCCAATTTTTCCCGTGTTTTTTCCCCGTAAATCCTTTTTTTTTTTGGGGGGGGGGGGCAATTGCCCTCCTGCCCCCTTCTCCCTGTGGCACCGCCACAGACGTTCACTCATTAGCCACGATTCACCTGTTTAGTTCCTGTCAGTAGATAATCTTATCACTTAACCCTGCTTAACGTATTTTGTGTCCATAAATCATAGGACGTAAACCAGAAGGAGACAGAGACGGAGAAGGCAGACCAGAAAGAGACAGAGAGGGCAGACCAAAAAGACCACCTCCAAGCGGAGAACCGCCTAAAGACGGACCACGCCCTTCTAGACCACCAAAGCCAGCTGATGATGCACAAGAAAGAGAATACGGTGAGTGACACAAAAATACATAATCTAAGTGATGACTCCACACACAAAAAAAGAAATTTAAGACCAATAATGAAAACCCGCACATACAAATTTGAAATGAAGTGGCTCATTGTGGCCCAAATTATAACCGCATAAATAACGGCAGTGTCTTGGTTCCAAATAGCCGGTTATTAACCAGGCTAACTTACTATAACTGCAGATAAACTTACTATGACTGCTTTTAATAGTGCATTGGGGTTTTCCTCATGGCCATAAAATGGTGAAAGGAAAGGCAAAAATGAAAATTGATGACGCCATACTTCTAGTACACACCAGGGACACAACCACACAAGTTAGCTCCTTTTTGAGTGAATATCGCTCCTTTTGAGTGAATATTTAGAAAATCGAGTTAAATAGTATATAAAATATGCGGCGCCAGAGTTTATTGTTAGAATGGGCATCTGAAATTTTTTTGACATAGCTTTTGAAAACTGACAAGCAAAAAAAAAAGGTATCCCAAGCGCACAGACGACTCATGACGATCTTATTTTTAATTTCTCAACAACATTTTGAAACAAAGAAACATTTTTTACGTTTTTTTGTTTCTGGTCCTCTTTTCTTTTTCTTTACCCCTTACATTCTTTCCCGTGGTTTTATCTTTTCCGGAAATCCTTTAGGGGGGAAGGCAATTGCCCTTCTGCCCCCTTCCCCCTGTGGCGCCGCGGCCCGCCACTAACGTTCACTATTTAGTCACAATGCATCTGTTTCTTATGTTTAGTACCTGTTAGTACAGTGTGTCCCAGAATAAACCTTACAATCTTTGCGTGCAATTTTCATGGGTTTAACGGATAGTCAGAAAGTTTGTAAAGATTGCATTTTATAACCAATGAGTTGAACTTTTAGATACCGTTTGTTTCATTTCAATCGGTAATATACAACAAAAGTTGTGCTTTGTCAAATAATTGAATGTAAAATTTGCTGGTCCAATTTCAAGAGTTTGTAAGTTCCCCTTGAATGAAGCCCTATAGAGTTTTGTCAATGATCTGTTCACTCAACCGTGACAATGTTTACTTATTTACTACGCTCATGCTCTCTTTAATCTATGCTGAAAAAATGAACGAATTTGATGTAAAAATAAGACAGATATGATAAGTTTTCCAATGTGACCCATTTTTATTCCATTCAGAAACACCCCTACTTTATGGCCAATAATCATGAAATTGGACCAGACAAAAATCCACCCAAAAGTTTGATAAAAGATAACTTTTGTTGTATACTACTGATTGATATGAAACAAACGGTATCTAAAATTTCAACTCATGGGCTATAAAATGCAATCTTTATATACTTTCTGACTATCCGTTAAACCCATGAAAATTGCACACAAAGATTGTTAGGTTTATTCTGGGACACACTGTAGATCTTATCACTTAACCCTGCTTAACGTATTTTGTGTTCATAAATCATAGGACGTAAACCAGATGGAGGCAGAGACGGAGAAGGCAGACCAGAAGGAGACAGAGAGGGCAGACCAAAAAGACCACCTCCAAGCGGGGAACCGCCTAAAGACGGACCACGCTCTTCCAGACCACTAAAGCCAGCTGATGATGCACAAGAAAGAGAATACGGTGAGTGACACAAAAAATACATAATCTAAGTGATGACGCCACACACAAAAAGAAATGCATTTCATTTTTTTAATGACCAATAATGAAAACCCGCACACACAAATTTGAAATGAAGTGGCTCATTGTGGCCCGAATTATAACCGCATAAACAACGTTACAGTGTCTTGGTTCCAAATAAATTAAGTTATGAACCAGGCCACTTACTATAAATGCAGGTAAACTTACTATGACTGATTTTAATAGTGCATTGGGGTTTTCCTCATGGCCATAAAATGGTGAAAGGCAAAACAATGAAAATTGATGACGCCATACTTCTAGTACACACCAGGGACACAACCACACAACTTAGCTCCTTTTTGAGTGCATGAATATCGCTCTTTTTTGAGTGAATATTTAGAAATAGTAAAATATGCGGCGCCAGAGTTTATTGTTATAGATGGGCATCTGACATTTTTTGACGTAGCTTTTGAAAACTGACAAGCAAAAAAAAAGGTCTCCCAAGCGCACAGACGACTCATAACGATCTTATTTTCAATTTCTCAACAAAATTTGAAACAAAGCAACATTTTTTACAGGTTTTTTTCTGATCCTATCTTTTCTTTTTTTTTTTCTTTACCCCTTCCAATTTTTCCCGTGGTTTTATTTTGTCCGGAAATCCTTTGATGGGGGAGGGGGGGGGGAAGAATTGCCCGCCTACCCCCTTCCCCCTGGGGTGCCGCCACAGACGTTCACTCGTTAGTCATGCACGATCAAAAGATAATCTTATCACTTAGTTAACCCTGGTTAACGTATTTTGTGCCCATTTATAGGACGTAAACCAGAAGGAGACAGAGACGGAGAAGGCAGACCAGAAGGAGACCGAGAGGGCAGACCAAAAAGACCTCCTCCAAGTGGGGAACCACCGAAAGACGGACCACGCCCTTCTAGACCACCAAAGCCAGCTGATGATGCACAAGAAAGAGAATACGGTGAGAGACACAAACATATATATTGTATTTTGTTTGTTTTTTATGAAAACACGAACTCAATCATTTTGATATAAAGTGGTTCATGTTGGTCCTAGATATGGCTGCGTGAGCACCAAATAAGCCTCACTAAAATCAGTGTAGGCCTATATTTGCTTGGCTATGAACCAGATCAAACTATTACACTCTTATCTTTTTTCACTCTTTTGGAGTAAAAAAGGGAACCACCCTACAGGTTGAGTAACAAATTGAGCCAAAGTGTACTCAAGTTGAGCAACTTGATAAAAATTTTTACTCAACTTGAGTAAACTTTTGCTCAATTTTGTTGAGTGGTTCCCTTTTTTACTCCATAACTTTAAGAGTGTATGACTGATTTTAATGGTGTATATGTCAGATTCCTTTTATCCATTTGCGGTGCGGTTGCGGCGCGTTTTGCACTGTAAGGGTACTGGTAGTGGTATAATCAGGTCCTGATACCATTCAATCGTGTGCTTTACATTATACAATGTACCACTAATACCCTTACGCACCGCAACCGCACCGCAAACGGATAGTGGTATTATTTCAAGCACACGATTGAATGGAGCTGAATGGTATCAGGTTAAATCTTTAAATTTCAGATGGCACTGTGCAATGCTCTGTGAATTTTAAGATAACTCATTATATAAGATCAATAACTCATTTTAACACTGAATTGTCTTGTTTTTGGGATTTGCAGGAAGACCAGAGGGAAAGAAACCCGACGGACCTCGCCCAAGCGGAGCACCACGTCGCCCACCTCCACCAAAAGAAGACGACGCTGAAGCCAGTCTCTTACGCAGACTTTACAATCTCTTACAGGCTACTAATGAAAACTAGTGATAAACAATGAGAAATAAGATATACTATCTCTTTAATAAATAAAATTTTATCGAATCTGCATTCAGTCCAGAGTGTAAAAGTGTGTTTTATTTTATCACAGTGATGACATCTCTTTTTTAATTTTGACATCAAAAAATAAAGAAACATTAAAAACTTGCAGCGTGCTTTTGGGTCATTCCATGACAAATGCCTCAATGTTGCCAGCTCTGATCATCATGCTCTGATATGAATGTGCTTGAGTGTTCTTCATTGGTTGCTACAAATATTGAAGGAATCCAAATCTCATTCACATTCAATGGCAAGAACATGTAGTATTTTGGTAACGTAAATTTGTGACATTTGCCATGGAATAACCCTTTTGGTATATATGAAAACGCGCAAAAAAGAAGTTCTTTTTCATGATTTCATTATTTTATGTTTATTTTTTAACGTTTCATGTGTTTGTTCATAATGGTGCAGGAGTGGGGCTAATTCCAAAATATATACAAGATTTAGGAGCAATGGATTCTATTTCAAAAAGCAATTATAGCATAATCTACCCATGGAAATAGTAGATACTATTTCCATGATCTACCTAAATCAAACATGCGAATGCTTTAATCATTTAAGTAGAATGGTTGTAAGTTTTAAAATTCGTTCACTTTCATGTTAAGCATGTTGAAGATTTAGAAATATTTTTAGAATATTTTATTCAACAATGTTCCTATAATAGACCAGGAGCAGAATCCCATAGAGCCCCTATTTTTTGAGTTGGTTCAACCCTCCCTACAGAAAAGGTTTGACACCATAGGGAGCTAATATGGACCCTCTAGTTTACTGCTAGGTAGGTAGTAGAGTCAAATTGTGGTATCAATTTTTTTTTACAGACGATTTTAAAAACCAACCCAAAATGACGCAAAACGACGAAAAAATGAATATTACAACGGGGTAGGGGAAATTAAAACTGCAATATCTCCACTATAAAACTTGCTACAGAGGTCCTTCAGGTATCAAAATAAAGCTAATGCATCAAATAATAATAATATTAACATTTTAGATGCATACATTCTTATATAGGGGCTAAAAAACACAACAATATATCAAAAATATCAGACGACGTCATGTTTTGAGCTCGCTGTTTTTGTTAAAAAATATCAATGTTTTATTTAAA
>JXSR01S052454.1:0-12468 GCA_000969725.1 Ophiothrix spiculata
CTTGAGTAAGATATTTACTTTCATGTGCTAGTCTTGATCAAAATGGTGTATGAGTATCGTCATTTTCAATGCCAGGAAGGTAACTAGCTCAGCATCAAACACAAAAAGAGGTCCTTAAACCAATTTTGATCTTGATCTTGTTAGTTAGAACTCTGTATTTGAAAAAAGAATAGTTGAAAACCAAAATTCACCAGTGAAACGAGTAGGTCGTATTGATGTAATCTGCCGCAGTACTTTTGATTAACAAAGCACTCAATCACTGTGTAGTTTATGGTGCTTGCAATTTAGAAATTAATCTACATATAGGCTTTTTTACTTTTCTTCTCTACAAACAGTTATCATTTGTCATTGGTTTGCCATGGGTTGTTCTATCCTTTTCACAACTCACAGACCACCCGATTTTTATATACACGATAACCATCTTGATCTGCCTTCAAGGACCAGTCATATTTGTATCTTTCATCTGCAACGAACGAGTGATTGGGATGTGGTGGGACAGATTGTGGCCGAAGATTGAGAGAGAAAACTTGGCGAATTCGGGAAGCAACTATTCGTTAAATACAAAGGAATCGGAACTACGTGTGTAAGAAACACGTCGGAAAACTGTTGGATGTACGTGCGGACTTGTCAAATACATTCCGTCGGTCGCATCACATACTGTTCTATATGACATTTTTGACTTTTTTGAGAAAATTTGTCTGGATTGATATATTGATGATTTCGTCATATTTACCAAGTTACAGGATTTAATTTAGCCTAATTAACAAGAAATAATTAATAATTGTTGGTCCCCATACTGCGCTATATGCAAAAATTACGTACTAAAGTATAGCGTAAACAACGCATCACATACATATCTATATGGTGCGCTGTATGAACTTCGCGATGAAAAACATTTTCACATACAGATCTTTATGAAATAGAACAGTTTGACGTATTCAATTACTGCACTAAAAGATCAATAAATGTAAAAAAAGCGTTTTCACATCCGGGTTTCACATACTTTATTTATTTATTTATTTAAAATTTCGGCTGAAAGCCAGGCTAATCCCAATAGTGCATATGTGACCGTCCAGCCCGGCCCGTATGAGCAGTAAGTGCCAGAAACGTCATTTTGTGCTTCAGGTGAAAATACAAATCATATCAAGGTCACAATTTGTCGAAATTGATTTTTTGACAGATTCACAATCCTATGGTGCCGGAGGCACCGCTCTCAATTTCTTTGCAACATACCTTCAAAACAGAAGTCAAAGAGTTCGTGTTGATAATGTAAGATCTCAGCTTGTTACAGATGACTTTGGTATACCCCAGGGGTCTGTTTGTGGTCCAATATGTTTTATCTTGTACACAACTCCCCTAAGCATGTACTCTCCTGTATGAAATATGCTGATGATTCACAACTCTACATCAGTCTCAATGTCGCCACTCAAACAAATGCCATTGAGAAAATTCAGAACTGCATCAAAGAAATTAAAAACTGGATGTCAAGCAACTTTTTGGTTCTTAATGATAATAAAACAAAAATCGTGCATTTCACCTCAAGATTTGCTGCACCTCGTCAACTTCCTTCCATCTATGTTGGCGAAACTGTTGTTTAACCCTCTTCTCATGCCAGGGATCTTGGAGTTGTGTTTGATCAGCACTTAATCATGGATCAACATGTCTACAATTTATGTCGTAGTGCTACCTTTGCTTTGAGCAGGATTGGGAAATTGCGGAAATACTTGATCAGGTGTCCACTCAAAAACTTATCCAGGCCTTTGTTATAAGAAGACTTGAAAACTGTAAATCTGCTCTGTATGGTCTATAATTTAAAGACATCAGCAAGTTACAAAGGATCCAAAACACGGCCGCTTGCTTAATTTCTTTAATTAAGTTCACATTACTCAATCCTTCGTGATCAGCTCCATTGGCTTCCGGTTCAACAGAGGATCCAGTTCATAATTCTACTCCTCACCTACAAGGCATTCCATGGTGTTGCTCCATCATATTTGAAAGATCTCATCAGTGTCTACGTTCCATCACGCACACTGAGGGCAGGCGACATACATCCTGAGAGCAACCTGGTCTCTGTTATTCCCCGTACCAAAACCTACGGTGACAAGGCCTTTTCTATTGCTGCCCATCACTGTGGAATGCCCTTCCCATTGCTATCCGCAATTCTCCCAGTGTTGCTCAATTCAAAGCACAACTGAAAACAGACTTGTTTAAAATTGCTTTCTCTGTATAATTTTGTGTAATCCATGAGCGCTCTTGTTGATTGTATTTATTTTATTTCTCTATATAGTGCATTGAGATATTTTTATATGCGCTCATAATTGTGTTAATATTATTATTTTATTATTTCTAGACACTATTTTCTGACGTTTTTCTGAATTCCGCGCTATGTATTGACCATTTTTATTCGAGAATATGTTACAGGGAAGATGATTTTATCCAAGCACACCCACCTAATTGTAAAAAAGAATCCTGATATGTGGGTTCTTTTTTTTGAATTCAAATGTTATTAAACAACAAGCGGAATCAAGAACGATAATTTGGATGGAAATTGTGCGCCTGTTTTCTACTTGCAATTCCGCCCAAATTAAGTGTTTATCAGCCCTTTATCATGCAAAACTAAACATCTTTAAATACCCCACGCATGTATGGATGTAAAATAGCTCAGTGAAAATAACTCCTGGGGTGTGTGTGTGTGGGGGGGGGGGTGTAATATCCATTCTTGTTCAGACATATGAAATATTGAGTAGCAGTGTATCTACCATTGGTTCCGTGACCTAGTAGAATATAAAGAAAGTAAAAGATTTATCCTCTGACCTGCGTTCTCCAATTTTTGATGTACTCTAAAATTTTTTTTTTCATAATGATCTCTGTAAATGTGTAGTAGAAATGTACTATAATTGTACTCTTTTTAAACTTTTTTTTTCAATTTGTAACAATGTACTTTAAACGTACTATTTTTTAAACTTAAAATTTATTTCACTTGTTGTTTTATCTGGTATTGGGGGGATTTTTGTCTGGTCCAGTTTCATGATTATTGGCAATAAAGTAAGAGTGTTTCTGAATGGAATAAAATTGGGTCACTTTGGAATTTATCAGAGCGTGGCCAAGTGGTTAGAGCACGGGTCTCGTAATACAGAGGTTGTGGGTTCGAGCCAGTGGCGTAGCAAGGAGATCGGGGGCCCATGGACAAAAATCAGTGTGGGGCCCCCTTATATTTATTACCAAGAGCAAGTTTTCAATGTTTGAAATTTCAAAGTGTAAATCACGCCATTTGGTGCATATCTGATATATTTGTGTCTAATTGATGCTTCAAGTTAGCATTTTTTCATCCATATTTGAGAAGTTTAGTTCAGAGAATTGCATAACAATCGACAAATGATATGGAGGGGGTGACTGAGGGGACGGTGCCCCCTAAGGATAGAAAATTTTGATATTTCAAAGTGCAAATCACGCCATTTTGGTGCATATATTTTCGTCTAATTCATGTTTCAAGTTGGCACTTATTTCATCCATATCTGAGCAGTTTAGTTCAGAGAATTGCATTTAGCAATCGAAAAATGATATGAAGGGGGAGGGGTATCGGAGGGGGATGTATCCCCTTAGAAGATAGAAAATTTTGAAATTTCAAAGCTCAAATCGCGCCATTTGTTCAATAGATTTTGTTTAATTGATGCTTCAAGTTGGCATTTTTTTTTCTGTATAATCTTGGCGGTACTTCGGAGCCTAGCATTTAGCAACCGTATAGGGGGTGTCTGAGGGGATACCCACCCCAGGGGATATAACTTTTAAACTTCAAAGTGCAAATCACGTCATTTGGGGGCCCCATACATATGACTAGTCATCATCACTCCAGTTCATGATTTCTACAATAACTCATGGGGCCCCACACATATAACTTCGGCTCATTCCAAAGTAACGTTTGTGACCGAAAAATTACACTTTTAAATGGCCACAGAACCTAGCATAAACATTATATCAACGAGTTTGTTGTTGATATTGGTGCTCACTGGTGGGGTCAAGACATGTAGATGTTTGAAAATTAAATCAATTGCCAAAATCCTGAGTAAAGTCCATGTAACGTTCGGTAACGTTTGTGACCGCGCACGGAAATGGTTTTTTGCTTCTTATCACTTCAAAGTACAATTTCTCTGAAGTGTCAACGATTTTTTTATTGCGCCTTACACCGATTATGGGAAACATATTTACAAATATTTCATAAACAGTAACAGAACATTATATCGCCAGGATTTATTTAAATTAATTGTTTTGTGTTGTAACGTTTGGTAACGTTTGTGACATTTTTGAAACAAAACATGTGCTCATTCATGCACGGATATAACAATTTTACAATTTCTGATTGGAAAATACTTCTCATGTACCAAGTAACACATGTATGACTGAAAAACATGTTTATGTGGTCGAATAAAAAAGCTGATTTTTTGCTTAAAATCAAAAATGGTTCAGTTTCCACTGGAATGAGCCAGATACTTCATCGTTCATGGTTTCTACAATAACTCACTTTTCCCTGGGGGCCCCGACAACCCTTTCCTTCTTCTTTTTCTTCTTCTTCTTCCTTTTCTCCTTTTTCTCATTTTTTCTCTTCATGTATGGGGGCCCATGGACTTTGTCCAACCATGCCACCCTATACGCCAGTGGTTCGACCCCGGGCCGGGCGGTTTTCATCTCCCTGTTTCCATGGGCAAGAAACTTTACTCTACTTAACTGCTCTGTGGTTTGGAAGTCACGTAAAGCCGTTGGTCCCCTGTACGAATAGACTCCTTCATGGGTATGCATTTCATGCAAGGTACTGTGTACCCGGGGGGGACTCAACTTTGAAAGTGGTAGGTATGTCAGGCGCGAAGCGCCGAAAACTGATTTTCTGTAAAAAAAAATTGACCTTTTCAACCGAATTTTAGGGGTCTAGTGAACTGAAATTTTGGCCAAAAATAGCCTCCTGAGCTAAAAATTTTCGCAAATGTTATCATTTTTCTCAAAAAAGGGGTCAAAAGAACTGAATCATGCTGAAAATGGGGATCTAGTGAGGGGCCTGGCGGCCTGAAAAAGGAGGTCTTGACCGCCGGACATATATACCCTGCCCACATATGTGAGTGCCCCCCCCCCCACGGGACTGTGTATTGATCATTGATTGATATGTCTTATTTTTACATCAAACTTGCTAATTTTTTCAGCACACATAAAAGAGACCATATAATAAATCAGTAAACATTGTTACGGTTGAATGAGCAGATCAATGACAATTCTCAATAGAACTTCATTCAAGTGGACCTTACAAAATCGTGAAATTGAACCACAAAAATTAACATCCTAATATTTGACAAAGCATAACTTTTGTTTTACACGACCGATTGAAATGAAACAAACGGTATCTAAAAGTTCAATTTACGGGCTATAAAATGCAACCTTCACATACTTTCTAACTATCCGTTAAACTCAAGAAAATTACACGCAAAGATTGTAAGGTTCTTCTGGGACATCCTGTAAGTCTTAGAAAACTGTGCTGTATTTGGACAAAAGACGGTGAAATGGAACTTGAAAGAAGCTCAAAGATACTGATCGATTTTTTATGACTTCTAAAGGAACTGCCGTAAGAAAAACAGCTCTGCGTTAAGAAAAAAGAGAGGAAAAAACGCCTGCAAAGGTAAATCAATGTGTGACATGCATTTGAATATTATATACTTTCTACGCGTATTTTGACAAACGGCAAATATAAGGTGTGTTTATGTGATTTTTGACAAATAATACTTTAAATGGTATGGTCTACTCGGTGGAGTGATACATTAATGGGAGTAAATCGAACAAGTGTATGTAATCAATACAAATGCAGCTATTTTGAGAAAAAACTGTCAAAATCACATCATTTTTCAATATCACAGTCGGCGTAAATGTATGCAGTAATGAAAAAATCAATTGGGAGTCCATTAATACAAGCTTAAACGTTAAAAAGCAAATTGAACGCTATGTTAGCTTATCAGTTTTAAAGAAAACCTGAACAGTTGACAAGCTTTAACGAAATGCCTTCAGCCATGGCCTTCAGCGTATCAAACGGAAAAGGTGCGTCAAACTGAAAAAAGCGCGCTTGAGGGGTTTGGAGACTATTATAAACATCGTCTTTCAATTTGCAGGTGGCCGCATCATAGTCTAAGCGTTTGACAAGAGCGGGTCCAATGGAGGACCTTCTCTCTAGCATATTTGGATCACTGTGTTTAACTTTGTTGATTATTTCCGGACCTGAATGTGAACATCAAGGGTTGGTGGTTGCCTCCGATGAATACTATTCTAGTAAGTTCTTATTATCATTATTCATTTATTTATTATCTAAAACCTATCGGACGCTTCATTAACTAGCTCGTCCAATAAAATGAAATATTTTGAACAGCTCTAAGAATGTAATTGAAATAAATATGTCTCCCCTAGATGACTACGTTACAAAAAGATGAAGATTAGAGGGTACCGAACCAAGGCCACCCTCGCCAATCATGTGACTTAACTTTTAGATGAAATAGTTCTTACAAAGATAAATATACTTAAAATAAGCACTTTTTCAAGATGCAAATGTGCATTATTCTATATATATTTGGTATCGTGATATGGACGATAAATATACGTACTGTCGAAATCAAAATCACAATTTTTTGTATTTCAATGTCATAAAATATGTGCATTAAAATACCTGAAAGAGATGGGACGGTTATGACCTTTGTTCATTAAAAGCCGTTATTTCATGAATATGCACCATTTTCTTTTTTCTTATATACAGGTTACTATGACCTTGATGTAGATCCCGACTCATTGCAGCTCTTGCATGATGGAACCCGCGTTAGGCTATGTATATCCCATGAATATAGCTATAGACACCACTCTTGCTATGGTCGATGTCAGTATGGCCATGATGACATCTCTCAAATATCGACAATTTATTGCAAATGTGACGAACTTTGTCAGGAGTATGGAGATTGTTGCTATGATTATGAATATGTTTGCCTAGAAGGTTGCGGAACAAATAAACCGTTTGGTGGTGATGGTGGTGGTGGTGGTGGTGGTGATGGTGTTGATGATGAACGGGATCAAATTTACTATAATGAAGGAGGAATACTGCCAGTTACGTCGTTTGGTGGTGATGGTGTTGATGGTGGTGGTGAAGGCGATCTGGATGAGAGAGATTATGATGGAAGAGAAATGCCAGTTGTATCGTTTGGTGCTGATGGTGGTGATGGTGAAGATGATGATGCCGAGTACTCGGATGAGAAAGATGATGATAATGACTCGGATGAGAAAGATGATGATGGAAAAGAAAAGGCATTTATATCACTATCGGGGAATGTTTCAGAGAGTTCATATGTGTATGATTTACTTGATAAAAAGGGAATTGAAGAAGAAGACCTAAAGGATGTAATGGAAAGGAATGATCGAAAATCGTATCCATCAGAATTGTACATATCACTAGGAGATTTGGACGTTCTTGGAAACCTGTCAAACTATGGCTATCATGATTATGATGAATTTCATAATACTACATGTAATGATTACATTGCTCAGCTTGAAACATTGTCATATTGGAATAAAGTAATGGCGAGAAATGTGTCCAGATTGCTACCAGGTTTATCCTGCATCCAACCAACTCCTCTAAGCGGCAGGTATCTTCTTTACGACAAATGCTCCATGAACACACCGACAAGCCATCTTTGCATTCAACCTGCTCTATCTTCTGATCCGCTTTCTTTTATTCCTGTTCTTAGTTCGGATAACGTACATTACAGAAATGTCTTCTGTGCGTTATGCAACAGCTTAACAAACTCAGATCTTCTACCCTGGAATTTGACTCTTGAGTACTGTGAAAACGTGTTGCCACAAGACAATAAAAACTTTTCAATTCTTGCAAACAAATGCGAGTTAAAGGTTTCTTTCGATTCGACACATAGATCAAAACCACGTTCCTGTGTTAGACATATCAAACGATGTTTGAAAAACACCAGTGATAATTTTACCCTGAATGACTCTTGTAAGAAATATTCCGCTCCAATCTCAATTAACGGTTCTGTGTACAAAAATCCTCATTGTGCAGCATGTATCGGAATAAGTATAAGTTCAATAACAAATTCTTATGAAATGTGCCTACCTCCTACCGATGAAATAACTGATATAGGAGGTACAGGGTCCAGCGAACGGCATATATCTTTCAATGTATTTTTTGACCTCTATGGAAGTTCCCGTATTGAAAACTCGGATCAAACGACATCATTTACATTTGAATCTTGTGAAGAAGGCATGATTTACGATCCATTCTTGATCCAATGTCGGCATGTTTCATGTCCAAATGGTTACGAATTCACTAAAGACATTTGCGTTGTTAAATCATCCTCTGCTCATGATTCACAAAACTGGTATCTCACGATGGATTTTGCTCTACAAAACGATATGAACGTCTCATCTGACATTTCTGAGCTGATCTTTCGCCCTGTTCTTAAGGCTATGCAGAAACAAGTTATTGTACAAAATATCATTGTTCTCTATCGTCACAAAGAAATGTCATCGGTCATGGAAGAATATTTATTTAAACAGGATTCATGTTTTGGTAATGCGACCAAGAGTTACATACGCATCTTATTGTCTGGAAATGAAACCAAATCATATTTTGAACTGGAAACAACTATATCAAACTTGACCAAACCTTTGATGGAAAACTGCAATGAATTGAATGTTACCCATGTCATAATACAATGGCGCCTATTGGAGATTAATCTTACAAATTATAACCATAGTGCTGCTTGCAATGGGCCAAACCAGGTCATTTCTATTGTTGAGTTACCCAAAAATGAAACAGAAAAGGCATTTGATAATGACAATCACTCTTCATCTCATCAGATTTTTCGTGAAGTCAAATTTTCTCTCCGATCTTATTTGGAACCCATAAGGAAGAATTACACTTGTAAACCAAGGTTATCGTGTGAGCTAATTACATTGAATTCATCCGAGTTTAGTTGGACTAGCAAAGAACGCACTTCGTTTCGGCACATTAGTAGTGGTGTTGAAGTTAATGCCCAGGACTTTATAGAGACTTTGGATGATACTGCACAGATCTGTCGAAGTACCTTTGATAAATTTGTTCTCGGTTTCTCATCAAACTCACTTTGGGAATACATTGAATCAATTCTAGTGGTATCTGGTACAAGTATTTCATCAATTTGTTTGATACTTGTAGAAATTACGTATGTCACGTTTCCAAAACTCAGGAACATTCCTGGGAAGGTTGTGCTCACCCTCTCTGCTGCCTTAATGACAGCACAACTTCTGTTTCTCTTCGGTCTGGATAAAACCACAAATTCGACAGTTTGCTGGATTATAACACTTTCTATTCTCTACATGTGGCAGGCTGTCTTCTACTGGACAAATGTCTTGTCTTTTGAGTTAGCACGCACGTTTGGTGGAAAAATAAGGATGAAAGGTTCTGATTATGCTGGAAGATCATCAAAATTTGTAAAATATTCTCTATACGCATGGGGAATACCTGCTATTGAGGTAGGGATCACCACTGCCGCTCACTTTGCAACATCCGGCAAAGTATTCGATACTAAAATCCATTGTTGGCTGCAGGGAGGTCTTGCGAATCTTGCACACATTGTACCTATGGTCTCCATTCTTTTGGTAAATTGCTGTTTATTTGCCTACGCAATCAATGGTATCAGAAAGGCTAGATCACAAACCAAACGAATTCGGGAAGCTGGAGAACACAATGCACAACTACAGAGAGATTTACGTCTGAGCATTCGGGTAAGTAGTTAAGAACGTCTGAATAGTTCATCAATCGCTTCGGTAGTATAGTGCGCATGTCTCCAACTCTGTTATGAGTCGTTCTCTTTATTGCAGTTTATTATCGCCCGGATTCTCTTTTCTATGTGGCTGAAGGAGTGGCGACCTCAGACCCATTATAGCCAACGACAAGATATCATGACAGCACAACTTACTAGCACCAGGGTTAAAGCCCCTGCATATTCCAGATCCTCCAAGTCGACTATGGATGTTTCCATAAAGCATGAAGGGTAAGTCTCAAAGCCAAATGGAAGGATTAACCTTGACACTGACAAAGATGACCTGGAGAATTTTATTCGTAGAAACACACCATTTAGCATTAGCACATTTAATGTTAGAACTATCAGCTCTCAAGCCAGAAAATAAGAACTTGTTCACCATGCTCGGCATTTTAATATTGACATCATCTGCTTGCAAGAACATAGAATACATCACCCTGAAGTGTTATTCCAAGAGAAGATCGATACCCATATGCTAATTACAGCCTCCGCTGAGAAGAACAGCGTCAATGCCACCATCAGAGGAGTTGGTTTCCTCTATCCCAAAGAGCACTAAAAGTTTGCCACAGCATTGTCAGGATCAGTGAGCGCATCATAGTCATAACACTAATTGGCAATTCCGCAACAACTATCATCAGTTGCTATAGTCCCACAAATGTAAAGATGAATGACCCTGATGTAGTTAGCTTCTACTCGGATCTATCTGCAACCGTATCTGCGATACCAGCACATAACTTGCTATTCATCCGGAGGAGACTTCAATGCCCTACTTGGTCAAGACAAGCAAACCTTCTCATTCCATTAAAAGAAAGCAACAAAAATGGTAAACATCTTGTGGACTTTCTGGAGCAACGTAGTCTACTTGTTGCAAACAAATTCCAGCATCGCCCAGGAAGGCTGTGGACACACATGTATCCCTCCGGACACCAAGCTTGATTATGTTCTAGTAAGAAGAAAATGGCAGAACAGCATTTAGAACTGCAGAGCTTATTCATCCTTTGGAAGTGTTGGATCTGACCACCGAATTGTGACATGCAACTGCCAGATCAGTTACAGGCAAAGCAAAGTTCCAAGGAAAGATCCCATGAAACAGGTGGACTGGGGAAAAGTTGTAGCAGACACCAAGCTGTGTGAGGAATACACACTCTCTGTTCACAATAAGTTCTCCTCATTGATTGATGAGATTTAGGAACCAAATAACATTAGTGCTAAATACGATCTCTTAGCAACTGCGACCAGAGAAATAGCACTCGAAAGTCTGCCAAGAAAGAAGCAGAAGTCATATCTCATCTCGAACAGTGCAGCAGTATCGAATGCAAAGGAACATTTGAAGAAAGCCTCTGATGCACACAACATTCGCCCTACCAGAGGGTCTAAAGTAAAGGTTGAAGCAGCCAAATAAGCTCTTGATGACACTTATGCGAAAGAGCTTAAATATTACATAAAGACCAAAACAAGTTGTCTTCAACAAGCACACATATCCAGGCGACACAACGAAGCATGGCAAATCCTGAGCATCACCTACCTATTATTAAGATCAAAGGTGCAACTCCAGGAGAGCGTCTTGAAACCTGGTACAGTCACTTCAAAGGGATTCTTTGAAACACTGACCAACAACCTGTAAACCTGTCTTCTTCTTTCTACAACCTGAGAGTTTCTGACCAGTTGCCATTATCTACCAGTCCATTTGCTCACGAAGAAAAGCTCAGTAATTCAAAAATACCAGGACCTGACAACATTCCAGCTTTCATATGGAAGCATGAGCTTTTCCAAGAGCAACTTCTAGAATTCTGCACTGAAACTCTTGTATGTAACAAACCAAAGGCATTATCCACCTCATGCATCATACCACTTCAAAAGAAAGCTGATCTACAGCAGCAACTACAGAGGCATTTGTCTCTCTGCAATTGCGGGGAAGGTCTACAACTCGCTACTTCTCAATCGTATAACACCACACATTGATCCCATTCTTCGTAGGAACCAAGATGGATTTCGTAGGAATAGATCTACCCTACCTTAGATTCTTGCTCTAAGAAGAGAATCATCGAAGAATTGAGAATCTCGAAGAGAAGTGCATCCATAGTCTTCGTGGACTTCTCAAAGGCCTTTGATAGTGTAAACCGGAAGGCAATGATGCATATTTTACTGAACTATGGTATCCCTAAGGAGATTAATACTTCCATTGCTATATATAACAACCCAACAAGTTTTGTGCAGAGCATGGATGATCCAACCGAGGAATTTATTACAACAGCAGGACTTCTTCAAGGTGACATGAATGGAACCGCCATCAAGGAAGTAGATGACTTTAAATACCTTGGGTCATATGTACTTGATAGCAAAAAGGACTTCTTTACAAGAAAGGGACAAGCATGGATCGCCTGTAACAAGCTTGATGTCATATGGAAGTCTGATATTACCAGTGCAACCAAGATTGAATTCTTCAGGACCTGTGTTGATAGCATCTTACTGTACGGCGCAGAAACATGGACTATGAAGAAAGAGCTTCAAGACCGCTTAAATGGCACTTGCTCCAGGCTGCTAATGCGTGTCCAAAATATGTCCTGGAAACAACGTCCAACTAAGCATCAGAATGATGGTGATATATACCCTATCTCTACAACCGTGGCACGGGGGGGGG
>JXSR01S052458.1:24514-43871 GCA_000969725.1 Ophiothrix spiculata
AAGCATGGATGGCCAGAAGCATGAAGGTGAGTAGACATGGCCAAATAAGAACGATTGCCAACATGCAGACTTTTTCTGTAGGAGGCCAATATTTGATTTAAGCTGTAATGATATAAGGTATGACGGATCGACAAATAACCACACAGGAACCGAGGTTTTGAAGTTGGGTCAGTTATAGACAGAAGTAAGTTGACTTGAAAATCAGACGGGAAGAACAAAATGTTCAATCAAGCCTTTTAGAGGGTACTAACCTTACACATTCAAAACTGATCGTGTGGCAAAATAGAGATGTGATTGGATGCTACAAAGTCTGTGAACTGAAGGAGTGGTTATAATTACACTTGAATTAATGGTCATAAATAACCTGCGTTATGGGCGATCCAATCTATTAGGATTATTTATTTTTATAATGCGCAGTCATTGTCATGTAACAATGACCTCTTATAATGACCCGCGTATTGGATGTCATTAGTGCTGAATGTGTGTTCTCATAAAACGTCAATCAACCGCACGTATGCAAAACACAACACAACACACATACGCGTTTATCATATTATGCGATGATTGTCACGCCTGGATTGATCGAAATTCTCTTAGGGATAAGTACACCTTTAAGTAAGAAATAATTAAATAAAGCATTTCTTCATAAAATTACACATAAAATACATACAAACGTAGAAAGAGCGCGCGGTTATTAAAGTCAATAATAACTTTCCACCATCTATTTTGGCAAATTTTAGTGTGTCCACGTGTAGCTATTTGTTGCTTTATCTTCTTAATTTGAGGGAAACTTTTAGATCTCCTTATCTATGTTTAACAATAACGGATAAGCCTGTTTCCAATGCACATTTTCAGTCACATATCTCAATTGCTGATGCAGTCATATCTGCAATATGTGATATCTTTCTTGAAATGTCAAGTTCTGTTTCTAGTTTTAGTGATATTGCCCTGTTTATTAAATAGTCGAATACCTATACATATTTTTAAAAGGACAGCGTAACACATAGACTAACACAATGGGAAAGTGGCCGAGCGGTTAGAGCACGGGTCTCGTATTTGGGTTCGAGCTCCAGGCCCGGCGGTTTACGTCTCCTTGTTACCTTGGGCAAGAAACTTTACTCAAACTGTTTCCGAAGTTCGGAAGTCACTTTAAGCCGTTGGTCCCCAGTGCGAATGTTCCTCCTTGGAGCGCTGCATACAGTGTATACCTGGTGAGTCTGTAGAATGTGACAAATTAATAAGTTTCTGATTTTTGTTGATATGAAGAGGGACACATTGGCAGTTTATCTTACTGGTTAATAATTGTGGTAGTCAATACGTTTCAATATAAGTACGTCACATTTTGCAAAACTTATTTCGTACCGTTTGCATTTTAGGTGTCCTTGCCGAAGAGATCCAAAATGAAATTGATTTATATTTATAAACGTAAAGAAGCAACTACTTAATAAGTAACCTAAAACGACGTACTTTCCCTAGATGATATTTATATTATTGTTTTTAAAATAAAGGAGGATAACACAAAGACATGATAACAAAATCTGAAATAACACTTTACAATAGGTAAAAATAACCACTCATTACAAGTTATCACAAAATATTTTTTAGCCTTCTATAATACTATAGTTTACACTAATAGACCTTTATACGTGGTTACTTTCAAACACATGAGTGCAAGAATGCTTGTAAGTAGTCCAAGCTTAATGATTCCTTTAGTCAAAACAACAAGCCTATTTCTATGTGCATTTCAGATTTCCATTACAATGCCGCCGTTCACAAATCAGTGACGCTGTTTGTAAATACCTTGAGACTGCAGATGCGCTCTTTTGAAATGACAAGCATTGTTTTAAGTTTAACCCCTTAACACCTTAAATGACGCTGTTTAAGCATTATAGTCACTGCATACATATGTGTTCTAACCTAATATCTTTTCACGCATTTAAAATATTTCAAATGTGTCAAAATGATTAAATTATAATTGCCCTTTTGTGTATATATGGTAAGGGATATTCATAATAAACTTCAAAATTTGATTATTCTAAAATACCAAAATCCAATAAGTGCTCTTGCTCAGGAATCCCAGACGTACAGTCCTTTGTATATATATCTATATTTCAAGTATATTTTATTAAAATGACATGACAGTAAAAACTGAATTGCGACATAATTTACAATCTATAAAACACAATTATCATGTAATAAAAGATATACCTTAAAATATATCGAAACCGTATGTTGTATTTTCTTAAAACTTTAATTGTATTTTTACGCATAATTTTAAATATTTGATAATTGATATACCATCTAAGCTGTAGTTTTCTTTATTATATCGATTCATGCAAGAAATGAATAAATAGGATAGTAGCATGAAGTATCTAGGCCAATCCCTTTAAGCTAAAGGTGAAAATACATGTCTATTCCCATTTCAGAATTCAATTGCACCATTTTTCAAACACCCCAATCTTTGTCTTGCTGTTAAACAAATATATGTTTTATTTCACTTTTTCTCTTTCATTGGCTTAATGATGGCACAGATTTCAAGAATTATTTCCCACGTACTTCTCATGTATTTTAACACTTAACTGCATAAGGTACCCCGCACTTCCGTTAGTGCATAAAAGGGGGCGGGTGGTCCATGGTCCTTATAAAACCATTTTTCCGCACAAATGTTTTAATAATCTTAACACCATATATAGTTTATCACAACAATATTTCAGGAAAAAATATAAAATATACATGCCGTTTTAAAATGGCGGCCAAATGAGCAACTTTTTTCGCGATATCTCGATTTTTGATCAAAATTTGAAAAACCCACTTCCCGAAGGAATGTTCAAAATAAATTTGACTCAAATTAGGAAATCATGAATACACTTTTGAAATAAATTTTTTGAAAATTTAATGATGGCATTTCGCACCCTCCAAAAATGCTAATTAGCTCTAAGACGACGCGGTCGATTTCAAGGTTTTCGCCAACAGCCCAAAATATTGCAGCGTTAAAATGCAAGAACCACAAAAGAAGCGCAACTACTATTCAGGCAATTACAAAAATTAACAGCCCGAAATATTGCGGCGTTAAAGTGAGAAGAACAGAAAAAACAAATGTTTGGGAAGTAGTATCCTCTTTTGCAGTTAAGTGTTAAACTGATTCAAACATGAAGATGTAGCTTTAATCACTTTGATGCATATTTTGAATTTAAAAATCACGTAATTGCTTTCATATGGTCATTGACAATTTTACTTAAATAAATAATAAAAGGAAAAGGAACAAGAAAAATTAAATTAAATATAAATGATAATATTATATCTTTAATTTTGCGGTCTGCACTTGTATTCAAATTAAAGAGACAAAATCAAAATACATATAAAAGGCGATGTGTAAAGCTAAAAACATACGTATTTTTGCCAATATGGTTATTCACGAGGAAGTCAAAATGTGCATTTCAACATTCCATTACATCCCTTCAGTGACACATCTGAGATGCTGTTTGCACAAAACCTGCAAGCTGTAATACACTCTCTTGAAAGGTCAAACTTTGATTTTAATTTAGTCTCTTTATACTCCTTTTTCTCGCCACAACATACCGCATTGCTCTATTGACTTTTAAGACACATATTAAACCCATTTTGAAGGGTCTGAGTGTGTCAT
Organism: Ophiothrix spiculata; assembly: GCA_000969725.1. Lineage (NCBI taxonomy): Eukaryota > Metazoa > Echinodermata > Ophiuroidea > Amphilepidida > Ophiotrichidae > Ophiothrix > Ophiothrix spiculata. Next base: position 28,158 of record JXSR01S052458.1, read on the forward strand.
ACAACCTAGTTTCTCATTTTTTTAAATTTATATATACAAGTAGGATTATTTGCATTTATTTTACTGTTAATTGTTCATTTTATTCATTTCACTTTGTTTAATGTAATGTGTATACGTGTACTCTTTGGTCAATTTTAAATTTCAGATTAAATCCATTGGTCATGCAAAACCAAACGTGTTCATATTTTAACATTAGGACATACTATTTTCTAATTTCTTTTAGGGCTTTTTCCCGCCACACTGCTCTATAAATGTAACATTTACACTAAAAGCTGTAATATCTGTCAATAATTGCTCATTACAAAGCATTGTTCTGATGCACACTTCAGAATTGCATAACACCAGCTCATTGAAGAAGCTAAAGTTGTGGTTTACTAATCCTACAATTTGTGATGCGCTTTCTTGAAATGTCAAGCCGTGTCTTAAATTAACCTTGGTAAGACTTCTACGTGTTGCAATAGCATATGAGCTGCGTAATTGCCATAACACATATTAAGGGGGGGAACTACAGAATCTCTACTTTATAATGCTTTTTATTTGAGTTCAAACGGACATTCGGTTCCGAAGTTATGGCCTATATCTCGAAAGTCGAAAAATCGCAAACTACGAAACTAAGAACAATCATAACTCATAATTAAATGCTGTATAACCATAATATTTGGCAGGTGTCTTAAGAAAAGATGGGTCTAGGGCAATATGGATTCATGGAAGCGGAATTTTGAAATTTTGTCGCAAATTTGAATTACGGAGTAAAATTACCTGATTGGTCGATTCCTCGTTGCCATGGCAACCCTATAAACAATCCGCTTCCATAGTGCCCTGCGTCTTGTCATCCTACACCTACCCTCCAAGTTTGTTTGTAGTGGCGTTTTTTGTTTTTTAGTTATAATCGTTTTCGTGTTTAGCCAATCAGAGGCTTTACACGGTTACCATGGAAACCATACCAAAATTTTGCGCGTTTTCTGGAAGTTCTCAATATGGGCTACAATATGGTATATAACATTGACGTGTCATCATTTGGGAACGTCAAGTAAATTGATCTTAAAGATATGCTTCCATACTCCCCCTTAAATAGATTAATATCATGATGTGACAAACGTGGCAAGATTGCCTAGCAATATACACACGTTCATGATTGCATCATGTGGCGACTTATTTCTGAGGGGATCCGAGCTTTTTAAATGCATGTCTACATTTAAATAATAATAATAATTTAATGAAAATGTAAAGTTATAATCATTTTTTTGTAAACAGTTATTTCTCATACAGTATATATCATTGGTTTCTGTCCGGACATACTGTTTGTCGCAAAGTTGGAGAAAATCATATGTTTCATTTAATTTCCTTTCATATTTATTCAGTCCATCGACATACCACATTAAAAGGCACTTACGATACATATACGGTTGTTTATATAGTTGGAATAAAAATATTTTTACCACTTTCTATGTAAAGGTCAATTTATGATGAAAATATCTTGAAAAGTATGTTGCTTTTGGTCAGATATGATGGTAACAATAGGAACATTTCTTCCGATATAATGTTGTTTGCATGCTTAAAATATATGATGGATCCTGTACTGTGAACTAAATTGGCCGCCAAAATACAATTTTTTGATTTTCCAATATTATGTTCATTATTTTATAGATTTCAAATGGCTGTAACTTAAAACTTTGAAACTGTCAAAACACAAAACTGTTGTGTTCTTTTTTTTCCCTCCGAAATGATGGGAAGTGAAATTGGTCGATTTTCAGATGCAGGATGATGCTCTACATAATATAACAGCTTAATTTTGAACTGTATCTTCATGTTTTTGAGTTTAATAGCTTTGATTTGACTATTTCGTAGTATAAAATTCCAAATATCTACCTTGTGGTTACGCTTTCACAAATGCAGCCGATATCTTTAGGATATCTTTAATCCCTTTCACGATTCTGATATTTTACAACATTATTATCTGCGGAAAATATATAGATTTAATTATTTGTTGTCCAGGTTTAAAATGTTTGAGGTATTATGTTCAATTGGATTTTGTTATTAAGAGAAGAAGGTTACTTCTGGCGTGAATACTTTCAATTTATTGCTTTTCTAAGAAGAGTCTGGAATGCCTAATTTTACTCTTTTCGCCTTAAATGCGTGTCTTTTTTTTTAATATCACCCATCGCCTATGGGAAATGTGAGTTAATATTCAACAACTAATATAATACCACTTCAGTAAACCTACATACGTGCTCAAGTACCTAACGCCAGGAAGAGTGGGAAAACACTCACATAACAGGCAAAATGTTTAAAGCGGTAAGTACTTAGGGGCATAATCAATATAGAGACGAGCGATCGCTCGGGCCGCCCGAGCCATGAAGCCAAGTAATTGATCGTCTTATCTTTGCATTTCGCTCATATGTGGCAACAAATTTCGTAATATAATGGTGAATAATATCAATACGTACCAAACTATCTAATCTATAATGATTGCTCGACCTAGGTATTGACTTGGCTTGGGTCAAGAAGATCGGCTCGTCCTTGCTCGGCTCGGGTGAGTTGCTCGGGTCTAAATTGATTATGTCCCTTATGGGACATATACGTACAAGCATTCATTGTGTTCATTTCTTAATGTACTTAAGAATTAATAATAAGAATTGAAGTAATGTGTAATTTTCAACTGTAACCATAATATTCCGAGATTTTGTATGCAAACCTTCACATACATCGTTCCCCCTCATTACGTGAATGCTTGTCCATATTTTTTTTTCATTTGATAAGGTAAAATTTGCTATCTATTGCTATTTCAACCAAACGTATATACTATTATGCATCATAGTATACGATCTGCTTTTTAATATGGAACTCTTTATCCGACATCATGTACAAATACTCAACTACTTAATCGCCACCATAATTTCAATCATTTTCTTTCATACACAAAAACCTCTCAATTAAAAAACTAGTCACTTATTCATCAATAGTATTCTTCTTCCTCTGCTTTGAACTGCAACCAATTCTGCATACAACATGTTGACAACTTTAATTCATGAAACACCAAATAGGTCACAAAATACAAATACAAATAAGGATCAACAATAACGAATTGGAACCTTTTAATGCACTTATGGATACATGGTATTGGTAATAATTTGTGTTTTTGACAAAAGAATAATAAGGCCCCATATCGGCTGTTTGAAAGAGACATGCATAATAAATTACTTCTAAGCAAAATATGCATTTACCTAAACATCCCAGGTGTTTCAGTCAGAAAATTATTAAAGCATACCTTTAATGAAACCTGACACAGACAATGCCTGAACTCAGACAATCAAAGAGCCAATGCTCTCAAGTTCCGTACATAAAAATGTCACCCAAGGGGGCGTCTAGAATATAAGTGATGAATCACCCTGTACTATTCTTTAACTTACACTATACTAAGTACCTAAATGTAAATTCGATTAACTTTACATGCTTTGCGAAGGACAAGAGTTGTTTTAAATAAATAAATCAAACAATAAACACCATCTTAAGGGGATATTACAAGGTGTATAAATAACATTTCATTGAACCTTTTATTCCACGAGCATGTCAAACTAAACATTTTGTTAATTATCAATGAAAGAAATTCAGTTTAATCTAGGACGGATTTATTATTCTGTTTTTTGAAGATCGTCGTCTATAAAGCATAATATCACATTTCTAAAGATTCAAGACTTTGTTTACAAAAATGTTAATATTAATTCGATAAATTGGTAAAATATAAGCAAATGCTGAATGCATCAACGTTATTGTATTTTACATAATTACATAGTTTCGTCAAACCCAATCTAAGACATGTACTAATTAATCTTTGTATTGCTTAATTTATTTTATTCTTGTTTTAATATGTAATTCCCATTTATTGCTATTTCTACTATCCTATGACGAACGTTTTCAATGGGATGATGTTTAGTTTAACATATAAAGTGCAGATTATAAGATCACAAATTTGCTTTTGTAATGAAAGATGTCTAAATCACCAATAAAGTGGCTTATTATAGATAGAATGAAACAAAATGTCCTACTGTTGATGTATAATGTCCTACCGTACTGTGTTTTTAAATTAACAGGAAGTGTTTGACCTACTTGTACAAAACAAACAGCTCTGTTTAGAAGTCCTTGATTTGCTCTTACGATACAATATTGTCACAAGATTGTAATGGTTAAATAGCCCTCTATTTTGTCACATTTTTAGCTTTTTGCAGAAATGCATACATTTCATTTACATAAGCTACCGTATCCTGCACAATTAATTAATTTAAATTGTTGACCAAGCTCATCTGAAATTGAGCTACCCATATTTAGCAACCTCGAACATCTGTCATGTCTGCCACGCAGATCCGTATTTGATGAGAAAACAAATACATTATTACATATTTGTCATGTATTCAAAGTGTATAAAAAACGCTCAGGATGAAAGATATTCGTAAAAACGCACTATTGTTATTAACTATAATGAAACGTATATAACCCCATAGTGGCACTGAAACTAGTTTAAAATTAAGAGAAACGAACATAAATGACACCATACAAAACATATGGCTTGAGCTATGTGAGAAAAAAATATGATACAACAAATGCATGAACCTCACCCAATCTTCTGCTCATATGACTAACTCTACCATTTTGACGCATCCCATTTAACATGCAAGAAGCGTATAAGAGAAGTAGTAGTATTGTAACCAGATACATGCAGACACATCTCGTCTAACATAACTCATGCTGGATCTCATCTTGGTTTGTTACCTTAGAGCTACCTACTTCAAATTCTAGATGTCAGTTTAAGATTAATGTATGTTGACTGAGTCTGTGTAACACATGATGTGCTCACTTACACTGGAAAATAGATTAATGTGGGCTTTTCATATAGTGTATTGTTTCAAAATGGACCATTTTCATATTTTCAAGATTGCCTTAACATAAGTGAGGTTCAAATATGTATGGTATCACCAGGTTTGAAAGGTCAGAAATATTCCTTGCATTTAATACATTAGCGGACAGGGCGTTGTAAAGTACATATGGTATGTGAGAATACAGTCGAGCGTGCTAATAAAAACACCCTTTGAATCAAAATAACCTGGTAGAGACAACATTGGAATTTAATTTAAATTTCAAACAGGGGGGAAATAAAAAGGATAATTTGGGGGAGAGGTCGGCCGGCTTCTTTTTGATAGAAAACGTCGTTGTAAGTAAAAACGACCCAAAAAACTTTAATTTGTATATTTGACCTCTCTCCCTAATGCCTCACTTCTTTGAGGCCTTAATGGTTATGCATTAATGATTTTGAATATTCTTTTGTTTAAAAAGTAAAAAAAAATGTGAACTTGGATTGACAAGGTATAGGCCTACACGACAGCATGACATAATGCATCTGAATGTTGTTATTCAAATTTACTCCTACGTAAGAAATCAGACACAAACCGTTATTCTCGCCGCCATTCCCCCACCCATCCCCACCCTGCATCAGGCCCTTATCCCGACAACTTACCACTACCACCATCTCCACCACCAAACACAAACACTGCGCCCTCCATTTGCTTCACTTATCATGCTTATGATGCGCATACATATAAAAGCACCCGTGCAGGGTATAACAAAGCATTAAAGTTCCTTACTTAGAAAGAAATCTTTAAATTATGAAAAGTTGACTAAAACTGGTCTATTTTGACACAAGGCCTGAAAAAAATAATTGTTTTATTGGCGCAACATAGACAAAAATAGGGTAGGTAGGTAGGTAGGATTTTTTGAAGTCTATGTTTCACATACAAGAACACAAAATATACGACACAAATATACGAAAGCATCTTCACTCTGTCTGTAACACATCTTTTATTTGTCATTTTGAATGTCCTGCAAGCCATATCTCGGATCCCCGTGAAAAGTTGGGATTTTGAGGTTTTTATACCATGCTCAAAAAAAAATATATGTAGGGTCGGGGTAAAAATAGGGTCGGTCCGGTTACGCAAATCAAACAATTTTTAGGCCTAATTCACTGTTTATAGCAAATAATATCCTGATCATGCTTTACAATATTTTATTCTGCATCAGACGTCATAAAGGTAATAATCTATAAAGAAAGGTAATAATCTATACGACTCATATAACTAAATCAACTTTATTTGTCAATATCAACAAAAATTGGCAAATTCCCGTGATCTTCCCAAACCTGACCCACTTTTTCTGACATACCTGACACACTTTTTCTGATATATATTTTTTTCACTATACAGGTGTTCATATCATATCTGACAACTATCATAAATAGACCAGCTTATCGTCTGGCCATAACAATACTAAATCATTTTTGTACTCCGTGTTTTATCATGGAATTGACAATGATATATATTCAGGCTCGTTCACATAAACAAACACTAATAAATCTATGTCAGCGAGGTATTTCCGCGCGAAAAGTTAAAGATTGGCGATTTTACAGAATCTTAAATATTGTTAATTTGTTCAATTGAAATACGTTACCCTCTTGGCCAAATTAGGTATTTTTCTGGACCTATCTAAGGCCTTCGATACCATTGATCACGGTATATTAATACATAAACTTGAGCATTATGGATTCAGGGGTATCGTATTAGAATGGTTTAAGAGTTATCTCGAAAACAGAAAACAATTTGTCTGTTATCAATCTTGTGATTCGGAATTTAAATGTATCACATGAGGAGTCCCACAAGGATCAATCTTGGGACCATTATTATTTATACTTTATGTAAATGATATAGTATCTAGTACCTCACTTTTTGACATAATATTATTTGCAGATAATACTACTTTGGTGTATTCAGATCCAGATATTGCTTAAAAAATGAGTAAAATCAATGAAGAATTAGACGAGATAAATAATTGGTTTAGAGCTAACAAACTGTCTATAAATGCCAACAAAACAAATTACATGGTTTTAGGAACTACTCATCTAACTAATAAGTACACTGATTTAAGTTCAGAACAACTAGAAGATATTCCTGGCATACAAAGCAAATCTTTAAACGAAACTAAAAAACAAATCAATGTTATTCTGAACGACGTGTCGTTAAAAAGAGTAGCTCATACTAAATTTTTGGGAGTTATAATTGACGAAAATTTGACTTGGAAAAAACATATTGACGCAATATCCAAGACCATCTCAAGAAATGTAGGTATGCTTACTAAATTAAAGCATTATGTACCAGAGTATAATTTCCAGTATTCTCATTTGGGGTAATACATGTAAAATCTATTTAGATAAAGTTATTAAATTACAAAAATGGGCACTCAGAACAATTTCATGTATTTATTATAGAGCCCACACAGAACAATTGTTAATAAAACACAATGTTTTAAACATATTTGATACATTTAAATTGGAACTAGGTATTTTTATGTACAAACATCAAACAAAGCGCCTCCCAGGTATATTTTCAAACTATTTCATTAAAATTAACCCAAGTTCATAAGTATCAAACTAGAAACGCTTCTGATTATAGTATCAACAAAACAAAGACAAAAATTTCTGATCGTGCAATTCGCACAACAGAACCGATTTTATGGAACTTGTTTATGGTAACATATTGCTTATGGGTGTAAATACCACTGAAATCAACCGCCTACAAAGACTACAAAATTGGACTGCTAAGCTTGTTTTTCAGGCAAGGAAAAAAGATCATGTGTCTCCACTACTTCAGCAACTTCACTGGCTGCCTGTAAGGGAGAGAGTGGCATACAAAGTTTTGTTATATGTGTACAAGTGTTTAGCAAGTCTTGGCCCAAATTATATTCAATCTCTGCTCACTTTGTATAATCCTGGCAGAGAGGGACTTAGATCTGCTAGTGACTCTACCCGCTTGTATGAGAGTAAACTCAATTACAGATTTCTGACATCAGCTTTTGATCATTCCCGCAATATCATTGTCATGTTTTTTTTTTGATTGTTTTTAATAGTATATTTATGTATGATATTGTGAATAAAGTGATTTGACTTGATTTGAATTAGTCAACTTCAGAAGCTCACAGCTGCTGTAATCGGAGTCCAATAAGCGGTTTAGACACGTACCCTTAAAGGGTTGAATTTTCTCAACTTCATTTTGGCTCTCTTTTGCTTATTGTTCCAGTGAATCATCCAGAGATGCATAATTCCTTGGTTATTCCCGTTGCTGCAGTAGGCCTCCCATATACATGTATATTCAGTGGTAAATTCAATGTTTCGGAAGATCCCTAAATTCCCACTTATTCTTCAAAATATCGACATTTATGTTTGCCATATTTTGATTTGTCTGCTCATGCTAATTGTGTTTCCGCTTAAAAATGAATTTCGGTAGAATATACTTAACTACGAGTTTATGTGAAAAAGAGCGTGGCAAATCTCTTTTATAGTGTATAGAACATTTCAAAACGTATTACAGTGTACACAGAAGTTGTTACTATGGTATAAAATTGCTATTCTGGATTCCCCAAGCAATCATCTTGCAACAGCATTTTTTTCACATGACTTTAGTGATACAAAGTGCAGGATTTTCACCCATTATGAACTTTCCTTGTCACAATAATATGGTTATCCGTTATCCCCGATGCGCATTTCAGAATAACATTACATATATCTACATATCCCACAAATTCAGTTTGTTAATTTGGACAAACCTGCATTCTGTGATGCACTTACTTGAAATGTCAAGCTCCGTTTATAGCTGTAATAGTTGTACCACGGCAAACTTAACTGCACCATTGCCTCACCTCATGCTAAACAGATTTAAAGGTCCTGAAAGTGACATAACAAATAATCTATATTTTCCGAAGAAAGTCTTATCTAATCAAATCATATCAAATAACAATAGATACAACGTTTCCCTTCGTCTTTTATTAAAAACATATGTAATGTTATTTTACAAGTTCCAAGGGTGCCTCAGCATGATCATACCATATCACAGATAACATTTCTTAAATGTTTTTTTTAAGTATCCCGATAACAAGTAAGTATTTTTACCTCAAAATGAAATTTAATATCAAAATGTTGTTGAGTAACACAATATTCTGGTAATAAGAATTAAAATGACAATTTTCGTGAACCGCATAATAACAAGTTGCTGCTTCGAATTCTGTAGTCAAGATTACAAGGTTATCCAAATAACAATTCAGATTTCCATAACATCCCAGTTTTTTTTTTTTACAAATCCAATAGCTTGTTTAAAAATGTCTTACATCTTTGTCGTGCTCTCTTGAAATGTCAAGCTATGTTTCTAGGCTAACCTCTTAATACTCCTCCAGTAATGTTGCACAGAAGACATACTTGACACAAGCATATTCAAATATTTCAAATAGTCCTAGTATTATTATTGTCTGCATATTCATAAATCTAATGATTCTAACAAATATGTTAATTTGTGTTCATTAAAAAATAGAATAATAAAGAATAGTGCATTACAATATACAAAAGGTAGAATATTTCATATGTGACCTTCCAGCCCGTATGAGCAGTAAATGCAAGAAACTTCATGTTGCGCTACAGGTGAAAATACATGTCAAGGCCGTAATTTGCCGAAATTTGATTTTCTTTTGGACAGATTCACAATCTTAGTGCTTATTAGAAAATACCAGAAAAGTTTCATTTCAAGAAAATTATAGGAAATGTGAAATAAATTTGCATATTCTTAAGACGATTTTAAGAAAATATGGGGCTTACTGATCTTTGAACGCGTTTATCTAAGTTATACGTTTTACTCCCTGTCAACCTTTGACGGACCATAACTTGACTTCTTGAATTCGTCTGAAGTTCATTAAGTTGTCATTTTAATCCTTGAAGCATGGTCTTTGAAAATATTGACAAGAGCTGGCATTTACTGCTGTTTTGGGATGGACGGTCACATATGGTCTTTGACGTTCTGGTAATAAATGCAGAGAATAGAAAATTCACAAAAAAATATCAAATTGCGATTCCACTTCCCTTTTCACCCAAACATGTAACAAATATACGTTACTGTTTGCAATGCACATTCTATTACCCGGTGATCAGTTTGTTATTAAAATAACCTTGGCACAACCCCTTACGTACTGTCGCCATAGTAAGGGACAAGCGTTTATTGAGGCTTATTCAAAAAGTGCTACCTGTTGTATCATATATTTTGTTTTTGGTGGGGTAACTTTAAAATTGGCCAAAATATAGCTACGAATGTTACCTACACATAGTGAAAAAAATCGTCTCAATGCCTTTTCTTTGATTTTTGAAGGTAATCTGGAACCCACGGTAAAAGGTTCGGTACGCCGGAAAAGGTCATAATATATGCAACGGTTTTGAAAGTGACTTATTTTTTTACCTTTATTCTAATGAAAACCTGAAATTTCATTTCCTTTGCCCCTTTATAATTTGCATAATGTTTCAAACCCATTGTACTTGCATCAAACATTCATTATGCTCTTCCCTTAAGAACAAATATAGCAACTTGTCTTATATTCGTTTTATTCCGAAACCTATTTTGTATGCAAATCATCACTTACGTCTTCCTGCTAATTACGTGATAGCCTGTTTCTCCATTCGGCACTTGTACATTAATACTACATGTTGATTCAAACGTATAACTTTGTTACTTTAAAAGCATGGTAATATACTGACAAAGCATCTCAACAAGATTTAGTTCTATTGTGTAAGATTAAAATTTATATTTTAAGGTCCCTATAGCTGTCCATCACTATAATTGTTAAAGATGTTCCTACAACACCATCGTACTAAATTCCGTACGTATCTGTTGGTCAACTTCTTTCTTTACATCCTTTAGTGCCCCTTCAACAACTTAATGCCACTTCAATACAAACTTAATGGGTACTCAACTATCCAAATGCCACCAAAACATCGGAGAAATTACTTGTTTGCATCCAAGCATATTGACATCTATGCACACCGAGGTGATAGAAATATGTGACGCGTTACATCAAAAGGTATAAGTTGTCTACCTTGGACAAAATTGAGATTTTTGTGTTACTTGTAAGAGGACAAAATAAGCTTTAAAATGATACATTGCTTGTGAAAATTGAAGTTTTAGTTTTGAAGTTTTGATGAATAAAGACGGTTGTTTTTTTATTATTTTCTTTATAATTTACAAGCTTAATAGGCCTGTATCTCAAAACTTGCTTGGCCAACAACTTGTACCTTTTGATGTAACGCGTCACATATGTTCGTAATGTACATCTTAAGCGTATATATGTATTAGCCACGATTCCATATATGGATGTTATAATTCACAAAACGTCTTTGAATCCACAAGAAAAAAAAAATGGTATAAAAACAATAATAAACAAAACATTAGTATTTGTTATTTAAGATGAGTTTCTATCCAATTTTTTTCTTATCAAAATTTCGACAGTGTTTCTATTATATTACAGTTTAGAAAGGTTACATACGAGGGTCATTCAAAAAGTTCTACCTGTTGGATCATATCTTTGCTGTGGAAAATGTGCTAAAATTCCATTTTTATATCTTATATATTTTTTTCTTGGTGCTCAAAATACCCCAGCAAGATTTGGTGCACCGGAAACGGATAAAACGTATCGGTAAAACACATGTTAATGGACGACGCACTCTCCTTTTGTCTCTGGTCTACAAAGAACGGGAACCGTTTTACTTGAACAATAACTGTACACAAGCCTTGTTCATGTTCTAAAGCATATAATATGGCCGCCTCGCATGAGCAAACAGCTCCACTATTTGATAAAGAACAGATAAGGACAGTGATCAAATTCAACGCTCTGCTCATATAGAGCTGCTATTGATATCCATCAAGCGATTGTCCAAGTTGTCGGCGAAGAGCATTCCCCTGACATTTCAACAGTAAGGCGCTGGGTTAGGAAATTTCAAGGTGATAGGAGGGCATCTGTTGAAGTTGTTGAAGTTATGCCACGTTCTGGACGACCTTGTTCATCTACAACAATACCACTTATATACGAACAATTTGAATCTTATTAAAGATGTAATCCCCCGTCATGGGCTTGGTGATAGTGACCATTCTGGTGTAGTTTTTAATCTTAATCTTCATAAGCCTAAACAATTATTTTCTCCAGGCACGTTTCTTCAGTATTCCAAGGCCGATCTCTCAGGTCTTCGTAGTGAGCTCCACACCGTCAACTGGTATGAGCTGCTTCATGATAAGAACATTAATGAAGCTTGGTATGCTTTCAAAAACAAATATCTCGAGTGCATCCATAAGTATGTTCCCAGTAAGAGATCTAGAAGACGAGAGAAAAGGCCTTGGATTTCTGATGAAATAATTAAACTGGCTAAAAAGAAGAAACGTCTTTTTAACAAATGCCGGAAGTCCCCGAATGATATCAACAAATGGGATAAATACAAAAAATGTAGAAATAGCTTAAAAAGTCTCACTAAAAACGAGTATATTTCATATGTCACTGATCTTGCTTCTGATAACTGCGATAATGGCAAAAGGTTTTGGTCCTTTGTCCGTGCCTCCAAGGCAAAACCAAGTGCTACTTCTTTCAAAATTAATGAGTCTTGTGTTACAGATTCAACAATTATCGCTGAATCTTTCAATGACTTTTTTGCTTCAAATTTTACGGATTCAGGCAATCCTGCACTAGCTGATACTTGGTGTCAGGGCCACCATGGTTTCCCTTTCTTAGCGAAGGCTAACACCACTTCTAATGAAATTTTTAAAATTATCAAATCTTTAAAAAATGGAAAGGCACCTGGGCCGGATGGTATCACATCCACCATGTTGAAGCATACTGCGGCACAGGTTGCCTTCCCACTTGCTCTGATTTTTAATATTTCGCTTGATGAGGGAAAAATTCCTGATGATTGGAAAAAAGCAAACGTTGTCCCTATACATAAATCTGGTGACATTTCAAACATTAAAAACTATAGGCCCATATCCCTGTGTTCAGTGGTGGGCAAGATGCTGGAGAGAGTCGTTACCAGAAGGTTGTTGCATATATGCAAATGAGCGGTCTGATATCTCCGCAACAACACGGTTTCATGTCTGGTCGTTCATGTAACACTCCTGACCCAGGTCTGCCATCACTGGACTCAGATTTTGGATAAACGGTCCCCACCTGATGTTGATGTCGTCTTCCTAGACTGGAGCAAAGCCTTCGATAATGTTAGTCATTCCATTCTTTTATCCAAACTTCATCAATATGGCATCTGTGGTACACTCTGGCATTGGATCTCATCATTTTTATTGGATCGTTCCCAGTGTGTTAAATTTAGGGGGGCAAAATCTGGGTCTGTTGAAGTTGTTGAAGTTATGCCACGTTCTGGACGACCTTGTTCATCTACAACGCACGCTGTAGTAGATCAAGTACAAAAACTAATCCAGGAAGACTGCAGAGGAGGTGTCTTTTGAAATCGATATTTCTGTTGGAAGTGCATATCAGATTCTGACGAGGAGACTAAACAAAACAAAGAAGTCAGTTCGATGGGTTCCACATGTATTGAGTGACGAAGAGAAGCGTCAACGCAACAGAATCTCTCAGAAGCATCTCAGGAGGCACAGAATAGAGAGGACTGAGTTCACTGATCGAATAGCGGCTGCAGATGAAACATGGGCTCGATCGTTTGAGCCCGAGTTAAAGAGACAATCAGCGCAGTGGATGTCTCCAACTTCTCCGCGACCACAGAAAGCGATTCGAGGCTACGCTAAACAGAAAGTAATGCACATTGTGTTTTACACATCCAAAAAAGTCTTGTGTAACTATGCAGTTCCCCCAAAGACCAGTGTTACTGCCAAATTATACAGATGGGTGCTGAACCATAAGCTCAGGCCAGCAATAGCCAAGAAGCAACCAGAGCTGCTTCGAAAGGGCCCCATTCTTCTTCATGATGGTGCAAAGCCCATATTGCTAATGTGGTGAAGGAGCAACTCATGGATTGGGGATGGGAAGTATTGGATCACCCACCATATTCACCTGATATCTTCCCTTGTGACTTTCACTTGTTCCCACTCATGAAAGAGCCTCTTAGAGGAATAAGGTTTGACATCAATGACGCTGTTTTTCGTAGTCTACAGCAGCTCCAGAAAAATGGACTGAATGGAGGTATTCCAAACCTTCCACAGAGATGGCAATCAGTTGTTGACCTATTTTGAAGTCAGCAAGTAATTTTAACTGCACAATGTGTTATCAGACAGGCAAAAAGTGGTAATGGTTATGTTGTGTAAAGGACGTAAAGAGCAGTTTCCTATGGAAAAAGCGGCAAATATTCAAATAAAGACAGATCAATGAACTTTTTTGCCCAGGAAGGATGCTAACAAGTATTATTTAAGATGTATTGTATTTAAGTATCTACAATGTTTAATATTTTTCTGCACTTATATTAGTTTTGTAAATAATGCACTTTTGTAAGGAGAAGAAATCCATATTTTTCGTTATTTGGTTTTACAAACTTTTACCGTTTCCGGTGCACCAAATCTTACTGGAGTGTTTTGAGCACCAAGAAAAAAATAAATAGGATATAAAAATGAAATTTTAATTTATTAAAGGTTAATATTATTATTGTGCAAAATTTGAAATGCCTACCATTTTCCAAATCGAAGATATGATCCAACAGGTAGAACTTTTTGAATGACCCTCGTACATTCAAAATATCTTTGCCAAATAGCTTTTGACAGTTTTTGAGAATTTAATTTTGAACCTTTTTCTCATTTGTGTACTGTTTACCATCAATATTTGTAAATTTGACAAAAAATCTGGGGTTTTTGGAAGAAAATTGATACAAACATGTGTTAAAGATATTTCAAGACCAAACAAATAAAAGAAGCCTTAGTCTTATCTAATTTGATACCGAATATAGTTTTGTGGGATATGCAATTTTAAAGTTTTTAGCAAAAATGTACTTTTCGTATTTGTCCATATTGGCTTGGAATTCCCCATAACTATGTTAACAACTTTTTAAATGAGAGAAAAAATTTGGACTCAAACAAAAATCTTTAAATATATCATTTCTTAAGCAGGTAAATATAGGACATAATAAACTAGCCCGAGTCATAAAACAAAACAACCATTTCAAGGTAGCTGCATGGAGGAAGTATCCTGTTAATTTCATGAAATGAAAAAAATGCTTTTGTTTGCTAGAGGCCAAACTAGGTCTAAAATATGAAGATTTCATATTGCATCGTTAGATTTTAGTGTCTTCTTTCATTTTCTGACATTTTTTTTGGAAAATAGTCAGAAATTACTCCGCCAGAGTGATTCGTCGAATATTGGCCTGATCCCAGTTTTTTGCCAATTCATACTAGGGAAAGCAGGGCGGTAATGACATTATTACGTTCTGGAAAAAGTGAACATTTTCCAGGCAATACTATGCTGAAATTTTGACTATTTGTAGGATACATGTTGTATTTTTACCCTATAATGCCCGTTTATTCATCTAAGAATTCTGAATATGAGACAAACAGCCTCAAACAATGACCATTATATCATATAAAATTATAAAAAAAGCATTTAGTAGTGTTTAACCATTTTACCACGCATACTTTACGATATAGACCGTGGCTCTCCGCTTTAATGGGTAGACACAAGAAAATTTGAACAAGTTGGAACAAAAATCCCTTAATGTGTCTTTGAGAATAATTATACAAAATATATATGTATAACTCAGACTATGTTAGAACAATAATTGATTTTCTGTTTGGATTACAAAATGCCTCGGTGCTGAATTTAAAATAGCTTCATAAGTAGACAGGAGACCTCAAGTTCCTTATTTATTGT
>JXSR01S052458.1:57539-69678 GCA_000969725.1 Ophiothrix spiculata
GTGTTTACCCAAGAGCATTATATATCATTTTGAAGCTAAGGTTAAGCAGTTTCCAAAAATATATTTTGTTTTGAATTGGTTGCCATGGTAACAGCGCTAGGCCTCTGATTGGCTAAACACAAGGACGAACGTAACTAGAAAACAAAATATTACATGTTCACCATATAATTTTGGGGATGTGGTGTATAATAACAATACAGAGAAAACCATGAATCCTGATTTTCGATTTGGTTGCCATGGTAAACTGGAACCGACCAATCAGGTAATTTCGGACCGTAATTCAAATTTAGAAACGAAATTCAAAAATCCGTCTTAATGGTTTTCTCCGCCTATTTATGCTTAACAAGTGTGCCAAAAATCTGTTTGATACTATATTTCGTTTTTGAGTTACGTTTGTTTTCGTATCGCATGTTTGCGGTTTTTTGAGTTTGGAGATATAGGCAAAAAATCAAAACTGTGAAAGATATTAAATTTACATACATTTTAAGCCCATTTTGGTGAAAATCGGATTTAATTTAGCGGAGTTACATATTTTTTAAAAATAACATTATTAAATATAGCAGGGTGAGATAAAATGAAGAAATACATAAAAAAACCGACAAACTCAGAAATTTATAGTTGCATATTATTCACAATGCATTATCTTTAATTTATGATTAAGTTTTACTTTTACTTGCTTC
Organism: Ophiothrix spiculata; assembly: GCA_000969725.1. NCBI lineage: Eukaryota > Metazoa > Echinodermata > Ophiuroidea > Amphilepidida > Ophiotrichidae > Ophiothrix > Ophiothrix spiculata. The sequence goes on from JXSR01S052458.1 coordinate 58,220, forward strand.
GCGATTTCATATGTCAGGTAAATATAATTTAGTAGCACCAATCGTCCTTTTTCTGTTTGATATTTTTACAACGAAAGTAAAGATTCAAAGTACCAACTCCAATGATTTGGATTACACTCTAGATTGTCACCCTTAAGTCAACAGACAACATGTGTAGTTGATCAAGTTGTGTTACGAAATAATACAAATCTTAGAAGGCCAACTTTGGTAGCACAAACAAGAAAAAGAAAAAGAAGGGGAGGAAAATAATAAGAACAAATAAGTAACCTGCTTCTACGTATATTAAATATTATATTATTACACTCTCTAACTTTCATACATAAGTCAAACTTTAAAATCTCCTCATTTGTTTTATATTTGTTTTTGCTTGTTGATTTTTGTTTTGCTTGTTTTGCTTTCATTTATAACTTTCACTTTCATATTGTTTACAATATTTTATGTTAAAAGGAATGGCAATCAACAAAATAAACAAACACAGATTTATTCATATGGCTTATTTAAGGATCACTGTCTGCATTTCGTAACCAGTGCCTGCCTTTCAATCTGTAATTAGAATTGGCAATATAAGAATTTATAAAAGACTTACAGTAAATAAACAGGTATTTAAATAAACAATCTAGTTCTTTTAACCTGATAATGGAATTTCCAACAAAAGTAACACAATTTAATTAAAACATACCCCTCGTGATATATTCCAAACATCCTTTAAAAGATTCAGGACTAGTAAGATCACAGAAGCAATGTGAATAGTGCACACGAAATCCCTAGGGTGCTCTGCGGTTTTTACATTGCCAAGTTTTCATCGCTGGAAATCTTTGCAACAACCTAAATTAAATATTTATTTATTCACTGATGAACATTTAAAAAATACATGTGTCTTATTTGGGAAATTGTGAAAGCGGTTAAGACCATTTGTATAAATCTTAATGGATTCTATTAATTAAATTTAGTTTCAAACAAAAGGGCTAAGAAATAATAATTTATCTTTGGGATAAAAATGGAACATCATAAACGTTACAAAGCATGTATGGGGTTAGCATCTACTATACAACAAGGGCTTAAGGAAATTGAATAGTTTTGCCGCTTAACGTGCTGTGCTTCCAGCAACCAACATCCCCGATAGCTAAGCTAATAATAGTTGTGTGTACATGCATTTCAATAAGGTATTATCTAATAATGGCATATTTACTTATAGCGAGGCCTCAAAGAGTGAATCAATGGACCATAAAAAACCGCATGTGTTTGCAATAGGCTGGAAGTAACGACTCGCGGATTAGAGGATTTTTAAAACTGTTGAGTTTTGCGGCATGGTTAATATAATTAGTTAGGGTTAGATGACATGGTAGACTGTTGAGTTTGCGTGTTGGTTGGGATGTTGCTCTGCTATCTGGGAGGAATCATTTTAATTTTGTTATTTTTCATCAGTTGCGTAATCTTAAGGGTACGAGCCCAAATACGTCTCGCTTGGCTGAACGTCAAGTTTACTACAAGTTTTTGCCTTCTTACATTTGTTTGATCGTCACAATTTTTGGTGTACATGTGTGATAGAGTCTTTAGTTTATACATCAACCTTTACTAAGGATTTCACGTTCATGATCAAGGTTAAAATGGTGTCAACAGACTGCCTCGAAAAAGTTAACGCTTTTTTGCAGAAACCTCATACTGAATTTCAAGCATTTCTGATAAACCGATTGAGCGGTGTAAATTGACCTGTAAGGCCAATTCATTGATTATAAAAAATACTTTTTTCAATCAAAAAGAGTTTTAGACGTATTCCACTAAACATGCATATACTTCTTTATTTCGCATTGTCAGGGCGTTATCGTCATAAAAACGGGGTATTTATCTAGGCCAAATGAGTTTCCACGCTGAAAGACTGAACACGGCGTTTTTCAAGTTTATACTAAAAAACAAACAATTTATTAATGTTTAGAATGACTAACATTGGTAACGAATGTATTCCAATACTGATACTGATCCAAGTAAACATTTGTTCCATTTTCAATAGGAATCCAGGATGTTATTATTCCAAAAAAGATAGAAAATACTTATAAATCCTGCGATACCCGGGATATGAAAATTAAATTTCGTCTAATGAGCTCATTCGCATTGGTCGTAAGTACTGGTCGGTCATGTCCAGTCGACTACAAATGTATATATTTTTATGTGTCTTGATAGCAGGTCTGTGAGGTTAAATTTTCAAGAAGGTCCGATTTGCACAAATGACATGTCAAATTGAGAATGAAGATATTAATACTTGTTGGTTGAAGATATCAAAATAAAGTTAATACAGATCCACGACACTCACCATTTAATATTTCCGGAGAAACCCCACACCGTCCTCAGCGGATGCTGGCTGAACGATGACTGCTGATTCGTCTACTACTTGACGTAGACGGCGTTGAAAGAGAATCAAGCCCGCATTAAACAGAGACAGGGCCGTGAACTTTCCAAAACCTATGATTTTCTGCTACTATAAACACCTAATAGGACGACATCTACGATCAGTAATAGAGGATTTATTTTGACATGTCAAATTATTTGTCGTGACTTGTACAGCACAAATAATAATGTTTGGATTACTCTGTTTAAGACAATAAGGATTATTTGGTAGGCGGATATGTCTTTAGCGGAAGAAGTACTTAAGTCTAAAATAGTAATTTATGGTTGTATAAAATTAATGATCGTTACAGCCTTCTAAATCACCAAAAATGTTAAATTCCGACAAATACATAACACATACCTAATGTATTAAATATATTCTTTTTGATTCAAAATTTTAAAAATTCGAACGCTAGTTAATCAAAACCTATAATATGTGACGTAAGTGCTCCATCCACTACATGATTTGGTAAGATTTATGTGAAAACAATTTCCGACGAAAGACGAAACGTCAAAAATGTGAGTTAAATACTGGATTTGTAAAACATAAATGTTACCAACAATCCTGATGAACGTATTTCCTTCCACTACACTCTTCAATTAGTAGCAAGGATTAAGACAAACTAACAATGTGACGACTTGTCATCACCGGAAGTTGACGAAAATCACAAAATTGAAGGACGTTTGAAAAAAAAAACAACAACAGTAATTATCTAGATTTGCTGACAGATGGTAACGAACGTCACTGACATAAAGGAATCAAGGCTGGCGACGGGACACTGAGGGTTGCGATAGAATATTAATGAAGGACTTCACAACAAGTTTTATGTCATTGCAAAATAAAAAAAAAAAAAAAACGTCAGTCAAGAACGCTACCAGCCTGCAGCCGTCACCTGTCAACGAGGTGTTGCTGAGAGTCATTGCCATCCGTCAGCAAATCTCGATTTGTTTTACAAGTCCATTATCTTCCGTCGACTACAAATCGTCACAGTGTAAACCCACCCTTAGAGTGGCGATGGCGGTGGTCAGATATGGTATTCCAACTTTCAGTGATAAAGGTTGTGCCGATGTGAGCTTTCTATCACCTGCCCCAATGCTTGCCAGAACAGGAGAGCAACGAATGCCCGCGGACATCGCTATTCATGCTTTTTATAACATGACGTTATCACTTATTTTATAAGACTTAACGACCTAACACTCTCTCATTCCTCTGATTTTTCTCTTTCGATCTCCAAACCGATTCGACCCGGGTCGTTACATAATAACCGAAATGGTCGAGGTGTTGTTTAAGTTGTTAAAAGCAATAATTGATTCTGTGTTTGGGTTACTGAATCGGTAAGCATTGAATTTAAAATAGCGTTCTTCCGTAGACAGGAGACATCCTTCTTCCTCGTTTGTCTGATATTTATACAAATACTTGAATTTTAATATAAGAATATCTTGAAATTGTGCACTAGATTTCGCTTAGCCTCTGTACAGAAAAATGTCTTTGAATTAATTTCAATTTTAAATGTTGAATATGAATTGATGCTGCTTACCGAGTATACTACAAAACAGGGTAACTATTGGTTTTGTATGAATACTGACGTACTAAGTGTTTATAATGCTTTAGCATATGTGCCATTTAATATAACATCTAAGATCTTTACAATAGATCAGTCTCTTCCTCGGGTTATGAACGAATGTACATCTGTTGTAAACACTTCACATCAATTTCGGGTCTGTGTGTTTGTTTGTTTGTTTAAATTAAATTAATTTTGTTTATTTGCTATGTTTCCTTTGAGTTGTATTACACAAATCGAAGCATTTTAAATTACTAAGAAGCGTACGATTATGATGAAATAAAGAATTGAATTAAAAAAAATCAAACATGTTGCTCTGTTTCAACGAAACATACATTAAACAATATGAATAATAATGTTCTATATTTTCTTAGATCGTATATAAGCGTTGTTTACATCTCAACTTATAAATGCATCAAATTTAAGTTTAATAATTGTTTATGAGTAAAATGTCTTTACACAAAATGCACATTTCAAAATTTCACGAAATAAGTTTTATTTTGAAACTCAACATGTGTTTCTAAATGTTTAAAACGTTTAGGAAACACAACTACTTTATCAAAAAAGGTAAATTTTCATTGATATCTTTTACTTATTTTCGCGTGTACATTTTCAGTTAACCTTTCAGCTTAAAAAAGGTCAAACGTTTTTAGTTATCTTATCTTTGGTAACAATCTACAGATTGTGTTATTTGTGCAATGTTGTTTTTAAATCAGTAGTTCTTTTGACAGGAGGCTTTATGGCTCTGGGTAATTTCGATACACATTTCTTACATAAACAGTCAGGTATATGCCGTCCTAGTGAAAAACCTTTTGATATACATGTATATATAGTTTATATTTATAGATGTCTATCATATTGCATAATTTACGTGTCAGTGTCAATGTGTAAAATAATGTTTTCTAGGAAATGAAAGAAAACAATTAATATGATCAATATGCAGTATGTATCTAACAGCAGCGTATACTCAGTGAATGACACTCTTTTGGAAATGCGCCTAATAAATACCATATCATATTCATATTCATATTCATACTGCGTAAAGAGGCGACAACTTTGTGTTCTAGGGCACATCCTTCGTCTCCCAGGGGATGAGCCTGTCAGACTTTATGCCCTCTACAATTTACTGCATGGCAAGAGGGTACCTGTGCGTCCTCGTACTTCTTACTAATCTTGTATCAATCATCTGTTGAAATATGACGATCATTAGTTGTCAGCTGACCAAATTGCCAAACTTGCCCAAGATCGATGGAGATCGATGTTTTTTGGCATAAAACGCATAAATGCATAAGTGTTAACCTATATCTTGCGTTTTGAAGGTCAATTATGCCGGGAAGTGCAATTATTCAAGGTTAATTGATCGCGTTTTGATATTATACGCTATAGTAATCAGTGATTTTGAGTGGACTGCTTTGTATTTCGATCTCTAAATGAAATTTGTAGAAAGAAAGTATGACATATTATATATCACTCGAAAGCTGAGGTTATAGAGAATAAAAATATGCCATTAACTCAATTTTGAAAATTGCGACTTTCAGCTCATTTTGTCAGAGCACCACTCATTTATCAAGACATATCATACTTTTAGCCACATGACATTAACCATGGTGAGTTTGCTTACTCATCAATGCTCTGTCAGACATCACCGTATAGAGCAATACGTACGAATAGCGTACTCAAGTTTCACATATTGAAAGTGTGCTAAACGGACCACCACTGTATGAATAACGAATAAAACGTATACATAACGGGTAGACCGTATGGATAACGTATTAAACGTACTTGTAACGAACACATGACCAACAACAATACATAAAACAGAACATAGTGGGATAAAGTACGTTACGCGTACGTTTTGCTCTATACGGTGATGTGTGACAGAGACTTAAAGTAAGGCCTCTGTCACACATTACGAAACGTACGAATAATGTACAATGGATTGGTCAAAGAAATAAATGCATATCGATTACCAAACCAGGGTACGTTATTAGTATGTTATTCGTTCGTTTCATGATGAATGACAGAGCTTTACCCACGAATTTTGACCAACATCTCAAGCAACTTGTATTGCTGTACACTTATCAATCAAATATTGATCAAAAGAATTCACTCAAGAAGTTAAATCACACTACGACGCTAAATCTCTTAATCATCAAACTATCTTAATGACTTTTTCCTTTGGTATGTTCTCGCCACACAATCCGTGAGAATAACGCAGGCAATGTTAGGAATCACGTATTAGATATGAGCCGAGTTTGATTGAAGGAAATTGCATGGGTTTTGTTACAATCCAATCTTGAAATGTAAATTAAGAGAAGCGACCAACAGCTATAAAATTGTTTGTTCATTGTAATAACTAAGGAAGCATAAGTGTACAAAACGTGACTTTACATCGTAGGATCCTGATAAACTCCTGAATATTTTCCGATTTTTATCAGTCAATGTACAAATACTATATGTTATCTTATAGGTACAGATTTGTTTTTCATTATTCAATTCTTTAATACAGTCTGCTATTAAAACGGGCCATTGTATTATTTTAATTTGTTTAAAGCCATCAGGCAATAAGGGGAGTATTATATATATAATTTAAAAAATATTAAAAAAATCTTAACGATTTAAATTTTATCAAAGCTAACCCTTAAACTAATATTCAATCAATCAATCAAAAGGGGATTTATATAGCGCAGAAATCAAAGACACTCAATTTTTCGGTTGAATAATAAAATATTGTTTGTTTGAGAAAGGCTTCTACGACGGAAATTCATAACAATTGGTAGATTTTAACGGGTTCGCCGTCGGACAAGTTTTGAACTGTCAAGCTTTCATCAAGAGTAGCTCCGACTTCTTCAGGACAAATAGTATTATAAAGACATGTGGCTCGTCACTTCCCACTGATGACTTGCATGAGCCATTCACTGAAGGCTGCCCCTCGCCAACAGTGTTAAAAGCAGATCACCTCTTTAAAATTCTTCAGAAATAGAGTTTTCTGAAGGCTGGCCCGTGTCAATATGACACAACAGTAGGTTGTACCTAACCTCTAATTAATGTGTTGTTCTTGTGAGATATTCGTGGCTCTTAAAAGAGTCGTTCTGAAGGCTGCCCCTTCCCAACAGTTTTTTGCACAAAAGTAGGTTGCCCCTATACCTCTAATGTGTGTGTAAAAGAGAGGCTGCCCCTTGCCTATTAAGTCTCCAACCGAACAGATTGATACCTGATCGAGAAGTGACAACGAAAAGCTAGATATTACGGAATTTATAAGGTTTGATCAATTTACTAGATTCTATTTCCTTAGGTAATCAAAGATCAAAGGCACCACCAAAGGCCAAGAAATCGTATTTCAAAATCAACATGGTCTAAAAATCATTAACAAAAGAGATGCTAAAAGGTCATCTGATAGATAGATTTTGTGTTACATGATTATGCAGAGAGGACCTTTTTGGCTCTACAAACATGAACTGTCATAAAATAACGTGGTGACTGATTATTACAGATTAATATCTGATTATTTCACTAATCACAAACACAAAATAATATGTAAACTATTAGTATATGTTGTATAGAGGCAAGCTGAGAATATGTCAAGTATCATGATAGAGCATTAGTGTTTTACCCATAAACATATATGTGACCGTCCAGCTCAAAACAGCAGTAAATGCCAGCTCTTGTCATTTTCTTTTTTTTTAAAGACCCTGCTTTAAGGATTAAAATGACACCTTAATGAACTTCACACGATTTCCAAGTTATGGTCCGTTAAAGGTTGTCAAGGAGTAAAACGTATAACTGAGATAAATGCGTTCAAAGATTAGTAAGCCGTATATTTTCTGTTGATTGTCTTAAGAATATGCCAATTTATTTCACATTTCCTGAAATGAAACTTTGCTGGTATTTTGTAGTAAGCACTAGGATTGTGAATCGTCAAAAAATCAATTTCGGCAAATTAAGACCTTGCCATGTATTTTCACCTGTAGCGCAAAATGAAGTTTCTGGCATTTACTGCTCATACGGGCTGGAAGGTCACATATATCCAGTGCAAAAGGGTCCTAATTACATTGCGGATACAAAAATGAATAATCTTTATATCATTATAATCTTTATTTCCATAAAAACTGAACATATAAAAAATACATAAGAATTAAAAAAAAAAAAAAAAAAGTTAATATGGAGGAGAAGACAGGAGGGCCAATAAGGTCTGAAGTTGTCAACCCCTAATAAGGCGCGGCTTCAAAACTCAATAAAAAAGAAATATATTTCATTCTCATACTTCAAAATATATAAAAAAATGTTATATTAACTACATTTTCCAAGTATTTAATATGTTTTGCAGCACAAGATTTCATCCAGCATCTCCAAGTTTAAGTGGAAGCTATTATAGTGGACACAACAGCAAACATTTAATTTGCTCAAAATTTGCCAAAATGCAGAGAGGATCTTATTGCACCAAGTCCACGATATACAAGTATGCTGTTAACAGGGGTGGATGAAAGTAATATCCTCATCCAGGCAAAAAACGAATCTAAAGCGATAAATGTGTGGTTTGACTGGATTTGTCAGGCATGGATAGCCGGAAGTACCGTTGTGCGGAGACATGACCAAATAAATGAACGATGTGAAAAAGTGAACATGAGGTGGATTGTGGCTCGAAAGAGGCATTTAATTGACTTGAGTTGTCGGGATATTTGACTTTTTTTACTTCTTGGACATTTAGCTTATTATTTGTTAAAATGCTAAAACTTGTAATTAGACATTCCCACACAATTTTTCATTTGAAATTTGAATATTGAATGAAAGTAAAATTATATGTACTATTTAATTCAAATTCAAAAAATGGACTTATTATTATATATAGTTGCAGACAAGTTTTATCGTCTAATATTATACAGAGGTTTTTGTCCAGTTAATTTCCATATTTTGCATATTTTTAAGTAAGTACATATTTGAACTCAGCCTCATATCACTGAAAACGCTTCATTGTTGTCCTCAAAAGTTGTGAAAACAACACAAAAAAGTATTGGTCTAAACAACAACACTTTTTCAACGATTACTTTTTAAAATTCTGGAACAGTTCAACAAACGTGTAAACCAGGGTAGGTGTTAATTAAGATAGTCAGGAATAAAAACATACAATGTATAATTCGGTGTACAGTTTCTAGGAACTCCTAAAAATGTTATGTTTTACTTATTCTAACATATATTTGAAATAAAACACTAATAAAGTCACATAAAACCAATCTTACATTTTCACAAATATAATGAACATGCTTTGTAAAGCAAATGTATCTCTTACATTTGAATATCAATCTATATAGCATAGATACGTCCAGATTAATCAACTTCCATTTATACATTTTTGTTCACAAAAATGAAAATTATTGATGGAGTATTGAGAAGGATTGTATATGTCTGCACTATAAAAGATGATATTGGCAAAATTAGAAGGTAACACATCATAAATGTGAATCTGTCTTGACCATTGAAGGGTTCCAGATTGTTTTGTTTTGTTTTGTTTTTCAAATAAGACAAGACGGGTGTTTGCACTAAACGTTTGCTATAATTACAACTGTGAAACAGTTCCAATCTTAACAAAAAACTAAATGCTACGTAACTACAGTGGGCTAAACAAAGTTAACGAGAGGTTGACATATTACTCTCGACAGTTTTTTTTTTCGTTATGGATTTACACACTATTTTTGTTATCCAGTGCATCGACCAATTTATTCGTATTTCGTATTTAATATTTGCGCAATAACAAGCTATATTGGTTTATACCACGTGAATCAAAAAAATTGTGCACGGATTAAAACTGATTTTGACCTTGATTAAAGCAGCTTTTAAATGCAGAAAAAATGATAGAAATCATATGAAAAACAAAAAATATATGACCAATTTTGTAAGTACTTCTTAGCTTTTATCATAATGCCATAACCCGTAATTGTGATATGTAACTGTGTAAATTCCATTGGAATGGAAGAAAAAGAGACGTACTTACAAAATTGGGCAAATCTTGTTTATTTTTCATCCGATTTCCATTATTTTTTCTGTATTTGAAAGCCTAATAAATTTTCTTTACTACTATAACTAACAATTTATGATTTGGGGCTTTTTTCAAGGTCAAGATCAGTTTTAATCCGTGCACATTTTTTTTTGATTCACGTGGTATATACCACTTCGAGACCAAAACGGTCACACAATTCAAGCGAACACCAACATCATGTTTTTCATTCAAAATGAATATATTTAGAGTGAAGATAATCGAAGTCAAAAACAAAATGAACGCAAGGGTTTTATTACACTTTTCTTCACAAGACTATATGGCCCATATCAAACGAATCAGAAAGTGTTTCCCAAGATATCCAATACACTTTGTCATTTGGTGATAATGTGTGGACACTTTTTGCACACTTAAATAAGATGATGGTAAAAAATGCAGTCTTGATATTAAAAAAAAAATCCTCTCCTATTACATCATTATGTAACATAATGTTTTATTTAAACATAATCTTAGGAAATCCTCATAACATGCAGAAATAGAGATTCTAGATCTAAAACTTATAAACCATAAACCCCTTTATATGTTGATATTTCTACAAATAAATACAAGCCACACTAAACATTGCATATCAAAATGTCAAACTGTAACTTTTTATCGGTTTATCTTAAAATTCCAAATAAATAAAAGTATCGGTTACACGACAGAAAGAGATTGAAGTATTCATTCATGGCACTGATGCAACAATTTATTGTAATCTATCCATCTTTTTGATTGCTTGAGCGATAACAAATCTCAAAATCTATGCACAACCATGTCAAGTTAGATGAAGTGATGGGTAGGGTTACTGTTGACAGCCAAAATGGAATATGAAATAGAAAATTCTTTGACAGAAAATTTAACCAGAATGTTTAATCCTAGAAATAAGGAATTTTGGTGCTGACGGTATTTACTCATGCTATAAGGGGTGTTCAAAAAGTTCGTGGCATGGTGTAGAAGAATACAAGCTACGCAATATGTGTTCATTATAGTTCCACTGAATTGATGAATATTATAAATAGTTATCTGTTGTCGTTTTTGTTTTACATACATTTAAACCTTCCCATTATTAAAGTGATTTCTGGAAGTTGATGTTTACCTTAAAAAGGCGATTGTTAATGTTTATTTCTAAACTTTAGAAACCTCTAATAACAAGTAAGTTTTTAAGTTTCTGTAAAATAAAAACAAAAGCAGATATTGACTTGAAAATTTGCTTATATTTATCGATCAAGTTGAACTACATAACATATGAATAACAGCTGTATAGTTATCTTTTTCTACCTCAGGATTATTTTGAACACCACTCGTATTGACTTGTTTTCCCAAATTGATCAGGCCTAAAATCTATGCATGGAAATATAGTGTATTGTATAAGTAATTTTTACCATGAGAGAAAAAAAGGACACAGCCACATCATTGTAGAATCAAGGTTTAAATCAGATTATTATATATTACCTGATCAAAATCAAAACTTATTTTGGGATTTA